>JBCAUG010035487.1:0-10094 GCA_038406175.1 Haplosyllis leylae | reverse complement strand
TTGAAACTTTTTAAAACCCACGATGTCAATTTTGTACAGAAATGTCACTTTTGTGTTGAAAACGAAAAACCCGAGTGCTGTGCGCGCCGCACAAACGGTAGTGGGTTCGAGCCCTAAACCTCCACCAATGCTTGTGGACATGTCTGCAAGTACGTGGATTGAAAAGGCTTGGCTGTCATGTTGGCCTCCATACAGTCAGCAGGTGTCACACCAGAGGAGAATCTGAGGACCACTCAAGCAAGAAAGCATGCAATAAAGGAATCCAGGGGTATCAGTGGTCCCACGAAAAGGACTAATCTTAGTGCTAATTAATTTCAGCAAATCAACCTGTTTTGATCGTCCACAAAGATATACGTAATTCGCATCTGATCTTTGATGATGACCTCACAACCTGCGAAGGACTCGGTGTTGAGGAAGGAGTTCTGTCAATCAAACTTGATGTTCAAGATCAAAGCGTCGGCTCCCATAATGTACGTGTTCAATATGATCTGGTGACAATTGAGTTTTCTATATTTCGAATTAAAAATTAGACTAATTAGATTAACCCCCACCCCCCCCAACACAAAAAAAATCCTGTATCAAAACCCACCACCTAGCCATTACACAAACAGGTCAACTGTGAGTGGGAGACACAAAGAAAGCTTTCAGTAACCTTCTAGACAATTTGTTCTAATTTGACGAATTCAACACAAAATCGGTAAAACTCGATTGGTTCCGCGGAGTCCCGTTTCCACTTTTCACAATCGCTCAGATGGAAAGACTTAGGTTCCGTTCACACTAAGATCTTGGCGATAGCATTGCTAATACTTGCGCTATCGCTAATAGCTTAGTCGAAACGCTCCCTCAGAGTTCTTCATCTTAAGAAAAAAAAGCAAAGGCGAAAGTATATGTTTATTCAGGGTTTTAACGATAAGGAAATCTGACGCATTTCTGTCAGATTACAATAAATTTCATCAAAAATTGCCCCCAGTGGGAAGTGGTGCATGAAACAAACAAAGCTCACTTCAGAAATTAATCTGACAGAATGCGTATCGTGAAAAACTAGATTTTAACGTTTACGTGAACATGCACAATCGAATTTCGCAAAGGGTTTCAGACAGTGAATGAATTATTGGGTCCTGAAAGTTTTTATTGTTTCTTTTCAGAAAAGCTTAGGATACTTTGCTCTTGAAACGGGAACGCCCTTGAATAAGATTTCACGGGAATTAGTCGTTAATGTCATTGGACCTTTTCCTAAAAAGCACAAATCTAACATTTCTGGTATTTTTGTACAAAATTGGCGTCAAGAGTTTCAAAATCAGTAAAAATTAAATACCTATTCCACTCTGCCACCCAGACATGTGTTGAATAGGAGATCCTTAAACTGATTTTTGTTTCATTCCATGCAACTTTATTTTTTGCTGAAAATTTAAAGCCCTGTTGTCAGTTTTGTACAAAAATGCCAGAAATGTCCGATTTGTGTAATTTAGGAAAAACTCGTTTAATATTGTAGTTTCTATATAATTTTAAATGCCATTAATGACATTAATGTTCTTGAGTTTAGTATTTTTCCAAGTTTCATTCGTAATACAGCCTCAAATGCTGTGTTTTTGTCTCAAACAGCAATAATTACAAACTATATAAAACTACAAAAGATTTAATAAAAGGGACAGCTTTGTCATTAGGCCGGAAAACATGTTTTACGAATTCCTTTCTGCTATTTTAGCAGGTAGAATTCCTGGCTGTTCTATCAGGACAGGTTATCTGTTCCAGGCTGAGCGTTCTGTTCTTTAACCAAACTGAAGGACCATGCGAGAGACTGTCCCGATGTCCTGCAAGGCGGTTAAGTGCTCCTCAGGACACCCAGACCATCTGTCTTGTGAGTGAATTTCGAACAGTTTAGAAAATCCGTGTGATTTTCATAATTCATTTCGGAAAAACTCAAATGTGACGTTTGTTTGTTCTAAACAAAATGCGATGCTCCTGGCGACCCAGATGGAATTTTGCTATACAAAACATTTTGCTTTTAAGCGTGTAATGAATATTGAATTGGCCAGAAGATTGCAGAATTGAAAAGGAATTGTGATACATTGCAAGCCAAAATAATATAAAAACTTGTAGATACTGCTACCACCATAGGCTTTACAGCACCATTTACTTTCGTAAAGCAAAATTCCACAATGACATTATTTTCCCTTTTTTTCAGCTAACGTGTCCTAAACGAGAGACAGGCGATAACAAGTTTGAAGTTCAATTACTGTACACGAATTCCACCAGAACAGTGAATCTTTGTGAATTGAAGATTCGCAACGGTAAGAATGATGTTTTACGATGTTTTAACAGTCCACCAATTACCTAGTGTATTTGATATTAATATCGGCAATAGAAACCTTCCATTTTTCATGAGACTCAAACTATCATTTTCAGACCAGTGTTCCCCAAATCCTTGTTGTCATGGCGGAACTTGTGTTGACAAAATTTTGACGTACCAGTGTCAGTGCCGACAAGGTTACGACGGAAAAAACTGTCAAACCAACGTCAATGAATGTCAGAGTAACCCATGTCTACATGGAGGAACCTGCAAAGATGCCATTGATTCCTACACCTGCCAATGTGTTGTGGGAACTATTGGAGAGCACTGTGAAACCAACATTAATGAATGTGCTGGAAACCCATGTGTGAATGGAGGAATCTGTACAGATGGCACTGGTTCCTTCACCTGTCACTGTAGATCTGGCTACAATGGAGACAACTGTCAAAACAACATCAATGAATGTCAAAGCAATCCTTGTAAAAATGGGGGGAACTGTATAGATCGTGTCGACTTTTATATATGTCAGCGTAGAAATGGTTATGATGGCAGCAAATGTGGTGAGAATACCGAACTATAAAAGTTACATGTGTTGAGAATTGTAAAAGTTTCGTAGCACGTTCCAAATTGAACATTCGTGATCGAACTATGAAAACACTTCTGGATTTATTATTTTTTCCTTTTTTTAAATTCACCCAAAGCTACTGACTGTAAACTATTTTAATTTTCTAGAAACATGTTTCCACTGGACCAGACCTAACAATTGGCAGGTTGGCAGTCCAAGTTTCTACATGCACTTTGACAACATCAACTGCATCGATCTGCACGGAGGAGCTAAACTTATGAACGATGGAAAGGTGACGCTGGCGTTTCTTTTCATCCGCGAAAAATAAACTACGAAAAATTAGAATCACTCCATCGCTCGTAGTTTTACACGCAGTGGCAAAATCTCACAATCTGAAGAGTACATGTAAATAAGTTAAAAAAAATTTCTTTCGACCACAGTTCTCTTCTGTGGTTCATGCGAGCCCTTCTTAACAACGTCTCTGTCGAGCAATGAAGTACAAACAATCTAGTTTTGCAAGACAAAAGAAATCTGACCTTGGCTAGAATGCGTATCATTTAAGAAGTGCCCGATACCTACAAGAATAGAGTGTGGAAATTCACTTGTAGATCTGTCAGTTCCAACAGAGTTGCGAATGGTAAAAATACTTAGTCACAATATTATCTGTAACTATTTAGGTTGGCAAAGCGGCGTACACTGGCGGTTATGATGAATGGATCGGTTTGGGAGACATATCACATATCACTTGCATTGCCAACACTAACAAATGTCCAAACTGGTTTCCTGGAGTGACAGTTCTCGCTTGGATCAAGTTCTGGAACTGGGGATATGGGGGAATTATCAGCTCCTACGGAACAAACTACTCTCCTGGATTCGGTATTGTCTGTGCAGGCAATGGTATAAGGTAAGACCTTTAGACAAGTAAGAAAAATGTTTTTGCCGCCCGCGTACGTAGAACGACGGGAGGTTGTGTTTTCAGTTATTTTGTCTGTCCATAGAGGGGAGGAGGTATATCCTGTTCTGTCCCAACCACCCATGCCCACCCTTGCCCTGCCCTGCTCCCTTTTCCCCATACAGGACAGCAAGTAACCCATCCCCTGCCCCACCACCCTGGACAGGACCAAGAACAGGGGGACCACTGACAGGACAGCCCCCCCCCCCACCAACCCCTCCCCCCCCACATCGAACAGGACCAAGAACAGGACTTAGGACAGGGGTAGCCCCCTCCCCACGGACAAGCTATGCCGTGAACGGTATGCCTCTTGCGGTCATGCAGGGGGACTTATCCTCTCATGTTTTATGGACTTATGTTTTAAATCGTTTCTTCAACAAAAGTAGCAAACATATTGATATTGCTAATCCTATGAGGAGTATAGCTGCACGGTGAAGAGACTTGTAGTCTTCCAATTACGTCGTCCGAGGATAACATTTGAAACTTGCAATTTCAATTCATTTTAATAATCTAGTTTTTCACGATAAGCAGATCTGACAGATCTAAAAGTGGATTTTCGCTCTTAGGTAACAGATTTACTCATCGTGAAAATCCCGACTAATCATTTATTAATTAAAATTCTTCTTTCAGAGGAACAGTAACTGTTAATGGTGGCAGATTTGAAAAGTCTATTTGGGTTGGTAACAGCGGTACGTGGGTACACGTAGCGATGGTTTACAAGGGACCAAACTACTGGCAAGGTATTACCGTGTACAAGGATGGCCAGTCTTCTGGAAATGTTCAACACAAATTTGGGACAGTGACATCTGCTTCGGGTACGCTAATGATCGGCAGGCTTTTTACGGAAAATAACAATTTTGGGTATTGCAAATGTCAAGTGGATGGATTGTTGATCTGGAACCGGCAGTTGACTCAAAATGATATTACAAGGATAAAAGATAAAACCTGAGTTTAGAGTTTTGTATGCCAACGTTAAGAAGTTGAAAATTATACGATTTTTCTCCACAAATAAGTGGTGGAGAAATTCAGGCTTCTTTTTTGTGTATACATACTGCATGATTCAAAATAAAATTAAACACAGACGCTAACCGAGCTTTACAATATTGAATAAATAACAAACATGGCAAGATGCACAAAGATCCGAAAAGTGAATTATCGCAAAAACTGATATATATTCCGCTGTTCATTCTGTTAAAGTGTTCATGATTCAACCAGGTTAAGAACAGAAATTCAACCAGAACTTATGCTTGAAATGGAAATATGCTTAATTGCAAGGATTCTACTGTTATTGAAAATATGAAGTAAATTGTCTACGTTCATCCGTTCCTGACACATATTTGGGTAACCTGCCTCATTATGATAGGTCGGTTACCTTCCGTTTCTCAGTCCAGAACGACAATATTTGGAGAAAGCTTTTAACAAATATAAATACGAATGTGTATTATTTACAAGAAGATTAACGAATTGTTATATTTTGTTAATTTATTAACTGTACAAATTGTTTGTTTTACAAGTCGCCAAAATTGGTTTGTTGCGTTACTTTGGGAAAATCTAAATTTACAAACTTTGCGTTCATTACATCAAATCTAATTAACTTGATTTTAAAGATTGCAAATTTTTTGGTGCCTATCATAATTTTTGTACTGTTCGTGATTAGGTCACATTTGTGGGAAGGAAGCCCTTTCATGGAGAATCCTTGCTGGACCCACCGCAGTTGATCAATACATAATAATTGAATAATTGAACAAAATATCACAAGAAAATTCGTACCGCGCATCTGACATCAGAAGCGTCAACTTTTTCAAGTACTAAGTTTCTCTCATTTACACCGGGTTACGCTAACAAAGAGTCCGGATGCAAGGGTACTCGGTCGAAACAAGTACATTTCTTGTAACGATTTCTTTGTTCGTCCTGTTTTAATTCGTTCCAAGAAGGATCAAATGCACAGTTTTACAGTTTTTCTCAAAATACTTAAAAAAATACAGCATCGAATGTAATTTCCTTTTAAACTACAAATTATTCCATCTGTCAATAAATTTATCACATTTAGAAGTCAGCATAATTCTAATATCACAATTCATTTATCATTGAAAAACACAATATACAGTTGCTCAATGTATGAATTTTTCAATGAGGAAATCTAGCAGAATTAGAAATGATATACATAAGTGACATGGTGTGTTCAAGTATATGTTGTTTAATGTCAACTTGTTGCGTTTTGGTCTGACTTTGTCTCCACAACAAAAAAATCAGAAAACCTTAAACGATATATTTTTGGGTTGCAAACTGGATTTTTACAAGGCACGGATGCATTGCAATTTGGAATATGTATTAAAATATAGACAGCTGGAATATTAAAATCTTGGATATGTAACAGAGCATGGTTATAATCACCAGAATATATGAAATCTGGATCACATTATAACGCTTAAAATATACAGTAACATGTTAAAGGCCGGTTTACACGTAACGTCCGCGTTTTCCTTTGATCTTTGCCGTCCCATTCTTGAAAATTGAGATGTTAAGTGTAAACACGTCCATTTATAACGATTGATTCCATTCTTTGCGTCAAACGCAGACGCACACGCAAACGTCATGTGTAAACATGCCTTAAAGGACCGTTTTTATCACCCCGTTCTAAACCTATGGAACGTGTATAAAAATATTAAAGTCTCTTACCATAGTGGACGTCTGCAATATCATATATTGCATAAAATACAAACACCATTGTAATATGGTGGCCGTTTAACAATCAAATAATACGAAAAAAACAGTAAGTGTCCCCATACACTCGTAGAGCAACCCTACCAACAACAGATCACGCTGAATGCAAACATAACATAGAAATAATCCAAGCACCACAGGTATCTCTTTAGAGTCACCTTTCACTAGAAAATAGAGCTAAAATTGCGAACACAGTTTGCTGCTTCTTTGGAGCTAATACTTTTTGACACCTTTGGTACCAAGTTTACCATTGATAATAATTTACATCCACTCACAGTTGTAACAGATTTACATACAATCACAATTAATATTGATCACTTTTGGGACAATTCATTCCTTTTTTTTATTGCTACAGAAATTAACCAGTTCATCCACTCGTATATTACTATTCATAAAACAACAAAGCATTAAACCTCTGGGTAGGTACTACCGTAGTCTTGCACGGGATACACTTACGACGTTATGAACGCTTTTAGAGCCAAACATGTTTGTGACATAGTATCATAGAGTCGCTGCGTTAGAACGTCAGTATATAATTACTGACTGACAAAATCTGGTCCCTATAACATACATACAGGCACTATTCTACATTCAATATTTCATAAAGGGTATAAAATCCTTACTTACTAAAGTTAATAACGGATATATATATACGTTTGGCTTACAAATATATATGTTGGAAATCGTAAGTATTTCAGTTATCAATACATAACAGTCACAAAATTCTTATTTACAAAGCCAACAAATGGTTAAGGCTAGGCTTATTTGGAAATTCAAATAATTCAATTACCAAAACATGGTAATTTTTTCTTATTATTTTCACAAAACTTCAAAAATATTTTCGTAAACATTGCACAGACTCACTAACAATATTAAGTCTTATCTAAAATGAATAATTGCATAAAACAATGGGTACACCATGAACTTATCATGCTTTAGATTCTATTAGATTACAGATTCTGCACAGATTCACTTAAGTTTTTTTGTGGAGGGGGGGGGGGATTTTAACCGGTGAATTGCTTGACCATTTTCAGGTCCAAATTACATATTACAGAGTTCCCACTTTTTTGCTCTCAAGAAATTTTCTGATTTTCCGAGGATTTCTGAATTTTTTCCCAATTCTTCTGATGTTATTTTCCTGACCCTCTCCTAAAATTCCTGGACTTTTGTCTAACTTTCTGCTAAAATTTTAGAATTTCTCAATTTTTTCCGGTCAATCTTAACAATCTAAGAATGGCATTTATTCCAAAATACATTCTTGAACCATACTTGGTAAATCAAGCTTCTTCGATACTTCAAACAAAGTGGATCTCATCCACAAACATCATATGCTTTCTGTCAAGGATTCACATCTCTTTCAGGTATCTCATCATCCGTTTCACTTTCTACATGAGAGTCAATGAGTCTCGGCTCTGGATATTGGCGAAGAACCCACATCCAGAAGCCTAAGGCAAGACCGTAAACCAGGGCCATTGTTAGAAATCCTGTATTTTGATCGTATATTGTGTCAACGGCTAAGAGATTTATCACCAGGCTAGAATGCATTGCATGTTCATCCAAGACTACTACCAAAAAAAGTTGTCCCCTCAAGACAAGAGCTACGAATGCTGCTGCAAACAAAAAAACTAGCATGAACTGTGCCCTAATAGGCAACCCATTCTGAACTATCAAATGTTCTACCCTTGTTCGATGTACCGTTTGATAGACTGTTCGTGTCTCAGTCCGCGGAGAAATTGACGATGGGGTGGGTGACTGATCTTCCAATGCAGCAGTTGTTCCCTCTTCACTACTATCATTTCCTTCCCTTAAATTATCCCGGATGGTTGCAGAGGGGGTTTCAGTCAGGACAACATCAGAGACTGCAATAGTATAAAACTAACTAACATTAAATATTTCGGTGCTCGTGGTTCCTTAATCAGTAAAACGCCGACTTAAGTAAACGTTCAAATTCAAAGAGTACCTAACTGTTAGTACTATTTAATCTGGTGATTATGGATTTATATAAGGTTATTACAATACCAGGATATAAGAAATATTAACTCACTTTGCCTAGGACGTGTTGCTGCCGTTTGTTCGGCATCATCAAGTCGCTCTCCTGGAAGCTCCTGTAATTACAAATGAAAGGTGTAAAAAAGTAAGGATTAGGTCAAAAATAGCATTTCCAGAACGAAATAAAATAATTCACGCAAGTTTTCATCTATTTACTTAGAATTTAGTACTTGTACTCACAACGGGAGACTGGATACTTCGAAGTAATTCCGCTGCATTTTCTCTCGGATTAACATCATCGTTTTTCCGTAAGTCTACTCCTAATTGTGTGACTTCATCTGCAAGTACAAGTTAACACATGATAAAATCTACAAGAAAGCATGGGAACTTAATATACTTATGCACCATATTTTCGACTCTTTTCTAGAAATGAGAACTGAAACTTTATCAAGCAACTGTAAAAGTAATAAAAGGTTGGACCTTCAGGGTTCTGTTCCAAATCTTCTCCGTCCCGATCGTGATCCTCTAAAAAAAGAACAAACAAAATACGGTAATTGATTTCAAACAAAATACGGTAATTTATTTCCTCATTTAAACAGCATTATTCACTGCAAACTATGCCCCCTCCCCAATCTCTAGTACAGGTGTTGTTTATCACGATGACGGCTAATCTGTTCCTAAATCGTATTGCTTCTTTTTTGGGGAGGAGATGTACATTTTCTATCTATCAAGAAAATCTTACCTGCAGATCCACTTTCATTAGATGCTAATGACCCGTCCGAAACAAATGTTTCTTCATCTGACGTAGCATCCTCAACTTGAATCTACAACCAGAACTTGACATGAAATCACATCTAATTTGTTTAGCTTGCATAGTACTGTGTCGCTTTTTTATGCGGGAGGAAGCCAAATTTAACCTATGGCACCTATCCATTTGATGAAGGAACTCACGTTGGCTTGGGTTGGCTTTTCATTTGCGGATACATGTATCTTATGTTTACTGTTGCAAGAAATTCTCGGAGGCACCAACACTATATTCATGCCCGAAAGTCCCCCCTACAATAGAAACAAACAGAAAATTAAAAAAGAAAGTCCTCTTGCGTGACCCCAAGAGGCGTACTGCGTAGCCTCTCCCCCTGGTCATCTGGGGGAGGGGATGTACCCCTGTCCTAGTCAGGTGGGTACCCCTCATGGACCTGTCTGCATGGGAGAGGGTGGGGGATAAGAAGAGGGGAATGGGAAGGGGGTTACCCCCAGTCCTGTATAGGGGTTCACATCACTACAGGACCAGAGGCAGGACCAGGGGGTACCAGGGAGTATCTGCCCCCTCTCCACACCACCTGAGACAGGACTAGGCAGTACTCCTCCCACCAGTGAAAAACAAACTGAAAACATTACCGCATGCGGTAATTAAGACAGACGGTAGGGAGGTGGTTTGCACTGGGATCTGTCAATCGGGCAATGCGTCGCATCCCTCACTAGAGCGGTGGTCCCTAAACTCGGACGAGCCCCTTACTCGTACATTTTCAAGCCAATCGAATCCATTCTTTCAAGATCTTTTTATCTGTCTTCTT
>JBCAUG010035476.1:0-10094 GCA_038406175.1 Haplosyllis leylae | reverse complement strand
GAAATCGTGAGATTTCACCAAAAAATATTTCCCATTTAAAGAGCAAAGCTGTTTACAACAGCTCTGCTAAAAAGTAATTTAGTTTGAAATAAATCAATATTTATGATAAAAGGGGGCCCTAAAAAGGGGGGAGGGGTCGGTTCATATCACGACACCAGCCCTTCAACGTTGCCTCCTTCTGTACAGAATCACATTTCCCTCGGACCAGGTACAAGTTATTTGGTTTAAGGAACCATCACCCATCAAGAGGTCTAGGTCTGATGAGAAATACCTTAATGTTTGTATGGAGGCTGCCATTTTTTGGAACTCTTGGGCCTCAGAATGAAGAAAAATTACCAACCCAGCCCTTGCAGTCTAGGTTAGCTCACCAAGACTGGCAATCCTGCACTGTTATTGGCTAATATTTTGCAACTCAGCCCGGGTGAGTTAGAATTTAAGGTTTAAGTTACAGAGATCGAAAAGGTCTTAAATCTATCACCCGTGGCAATTTATGAAAATTCAATGACAATAAAACTGACGAAAATGAAGCAACATACAGTCATATGGTAAGCAACTTGTTGTTTTTTCATATATATTGATTTCTTTTTATAACAGATCTCACAGGTAGATCAGTAGTAATGGGAAAAACAAGATAGCACTCGAGTTTTTCCTTATGACGATGCATTCTGTAGAATTCTAAATCATAGAAACATAAATTGGGATCTATTTAAATGTTCTCCCTGTTACATGTGTGTCTGTGGCGCTCTGCTATCACAGTTGACTCTTAACCAAGAGGTAGTGGGTTCAAGTACCACTTTTTATTATACTGTCACCAGTATTACAATTACTTGGTTTATTGTATTGAACTCAACTCCAGTCAGAATTAAGTGTCCACCTGGTCAGTGAGGAGAGCAAGAGTTGTTTAATCTCAGGGGGTGACAGGTAGACCATGGGTTATTCATGGGTGTTAGTTCGTGCACTGGACCTATTTGTGAAGAAGGAGTGGCTGGCTGTACTACTGGGTGAGGGGGTAGACTTCTAAGGAGGTGGCTTCCCACATGATGAAGAATACAAACACTCAGCTTATACACAGTTTTTACTGCTACTCCTGAGACTGGTTAATGTAGAGCAAGGTAAATCAACAATCAAAGTCTGAAGAAGTGACATTAATAGTCCAATTGTTCTTTTGTAAGTCCAATAAATGTACATTCACAATGTGAGAGGTTGGAAAGTCCCCAATAATACAGTTCACAGACAGCATATGCAGACACATACTTGAGGAGATCTGGAGGAGGTCACAGAGTCTAAAGTCTAAAAATGCAGTTCAAATACAGCTCATAGTACAGGTTCAACTGCAGTGGCACAATACATTTGCTCAAGTGCAGGAGTACAAGTGCAGTTTCATGTTCAAAGTGCAGCTAAGAAACTCTGTAAGCAAATACATTCATAAATACAATCACATAACTATGGACTTTAAGTTAACTTCTCACATTTACTTGTACAGACTACAGACTACATTTAAGTAACAGGTTTTGCATAAGCAGTTGTCTTGACTCTTCACCTCCTCAGGATCTGAAAGTATTGCCCGAAACATCTAGAATACAATTTGGAAGATCCTGAGGGAAGAACCAGTTCATCTCCTCATATATACCTAAGAAGTTCCTGCTGTTTGCTATTATGACACTGAACAGTCTGGTGGCATTTCTGGAGGTTGTACTTTCATACGATGCACCCCCCTTCTATACTTAATACCTTGTCACCAGAATATGAGTGTTACCACACAAAGTAGTACCCTGGAGGGGTGGCAACTTGGGAAATGCCTTAAACTATTTAGCACCCTTTGTGGTTAATGCAGGTACTGAAATAATCTAACTGGGTTTTGTACTAGTCTCAACACAATTGGACCAGTGGCTACTGTTGTAGAGGTTTGAGGGGGTGAGTAGGAATACACACTGACATGTCATGCTGTGGTTGGTTGACTGGGTCATGCCATCAGCTCATTGGCTATTGCTGTGAGTACATGTGACATGGGGACTCTGATTGGGTATTTCCTAAAGGGATGATCAGAAGGATGCATGATCAATGCCTGGGGACTATGTGGAACCTTCTAAGGAGGTGGCTGCATAAAATTAATGCTCCTTTGGCCATTGGAAGCCAAATGTATTCTTGGTTTGCCCCCATCTCCTCAGTTTCACAACGCCATACCCTCAACCTGTTACAATACATTTTATTATAAATTATGTGGAATTTCTACAGAATCTTATTGGAAAAAACTCGACTGATCAAAAATCTGTGAGCATGTCAAAGTCAACCTGATGGAGTTTTCTCTAAAAAGCTTTCACTGAATTCAGCAAATTCAATGAATCATGACAAAGTCAAAAACTGGTCTAGTCACCAGAGGCAGTAGCTATCTGGTAAGAGATACATTACCAGTCATAGTAATACTAAGAATATTTCCACTACTACCACCTCTGGTCAGACATCTATTGCCATTCACCATATTGAACAGATACCAAATCAGAGATGTGCTACCACATCAAGGGATATATCTGTTGTGAGATATGGAGTGTCTCTGGTAACCAGATTACTCTTGGATTTTGTCTTTATTCACTGAATTCAGTGAAAGTGAAAGCTATTTGGAGAAAACTCCAATATCTAAAGAGAAGCAACAACCTGTGAAGAACAGGTTCTACACTATTATCCTAAACTGAAAGGAAATAATAACAGACCTTATACTCCGCCGTCCTACATATTTCAATACATAACAAAATTCAAACAATGCTTCTTTTATTTGAATAGCTTGTTTTTCCTCTGAGTAAGCAGGTGCAGCTTGACGAAAACATTTCAGTTAAGCTTTGCTGAAGGTTGTGGCATCTTGTGGGCGCCTCTCGGGTATTCCAGTTTCCTTAAAATGGACCCAAAAACCCTGGTCCCGAACATACTGGCATCCAGCTGTGACCTCATTGTTCGTGTAGCGGATCTACAAGAAATCATCAAAAACCAGTCAAAAGTGGCCGAGGCTCAAACATAACTCATGGAGGGTCGGAGAAAAGTGATTGAAGATCAGAGACAAACTATCGAAGAGATCATGAAGACGGTTGATGATCAGAAGAAAATGATAAAACGTCTGACAACTGGTAAGATATCCTATAAACATAAAACTTCAAACTGCGCCAAACGCAGGCGCGAAAGAAATTGGGTTTTCTCCGAATACTTAACTTGTATCTATGTCAATAATATATCGCTAAAATATTGTGGCGAATATAACAAAGACAGAAATTATCTATTAATTGATGCATCTAACATTTTTACTGCTCTGATTCGTCCCGGTATTGTTTGCGAAAATCCAATATAATGAAACAGCTTTGAGATTCCCTCTTCCAATTCATTCAATGTACCAAACTAAGATTTCAAAAGATAGGTATTTGTTTTTTCTGTTCGTTAGGAGTTAACTTCATGGTTGGTCTGAATAACCATGGCAGCTTCGCAACTTCGGAGACAATCAAGTTTGACAGAATCATCGCAAACGTCGGAGGCGGCTACATTGATGACACCAACAGCACCGATTATGGTAAATTCATCGCCCCTCAGAACGGCAGCTACCAGTTTAGCGCTACCTGCTTCAGTGAGAGCGACAGTATCGGGATGGACTTCTTCTTGAACGACGTAGAGTTCATCATTGGAGCAACAAATCGACAGAATGGCGGCGGCAGCCTCAGCGCCGTCTTGAATCTGGAAGAAGGAGATCAGGTATACTTAAAGATACCTCACTGGGTAAAGGAGGACGCTGTGTATGTCCACTACTTCACCAGCTTCTCTGGTATCCTGGTGAATGCCGCTGTCTGAACGACGTTCGACGGAAGAAGCCGAATGTAGCCGATGAGCGAAAAATGGTCGGAAATTTACTTCAGAAATAGACAAAATTATCGTTACAAGGAAACACTAATTACAATGATTTTTTTCCCAGGAAATTACACTTACTTATCTAGTAACGCTAACCAATATCTTTATAAAGATGACATCATTTTCCTACAGTCGATAGTTGTACAGAAGTCAAACCGAAAACAGTTTTACATTTTAGTTTTTAGGACACTCTTGTTTAAGAACATAAACAATCAGAGTAAACATTTATCATGTTGTTGTCACCATATTAGGTTTACTATTTTGAAACAATAAAAATTCCAGGATTTTCTTTGATTCATTGACTTGCTTTTCGTGTTTCGCGCGACCCAAATTTAACGTTTTCAGAATTTTCTTGGTTTTCCGATATTCAGTCCCAACCACCATGTCCGTTCCTACCATATGTACGGTAGCTGCACGGTAGCTACGCGTAAGCTGCAGAGTCCTCTTTTCCGTCAAAATAAGTGACAAAGAAATACGTCAGTCAATTAGAGACCCCTAACGAGATACAGGTCAGGCACGCTTAATTTGAACTGATTCGTCGGCAAGGTTTTGCTTCGAAATAGGTGGAATTCGAATTAACAGTGTATTTTAGCATTAACTGATAAGACAGTGTGTAGTAAAAACTTTGAATTAAGTGGAACTTCGTATTAATCCTGTTCGAATTAACCGTGTCCAACCTGTAACAAGAAATACAATTGTAAATGAATACCTTGTTTCGGTCGTTGCCATGGTTTCGGAATCGAGGACAGACTTCATGGAATTACAGTTTTTCACAATCTTTACGCAATACAAGAAGGCCAACAAGCCAACTTTGTTTTAGCTCTGCCATTAAAAACCAGCCACTCCAGTGCAGCATTTTTCCTGAAAATGTAATCCTCATGTGCCCTTTGACTTTTTATTTCACATTTACTAACATCAGTTGATGTAAATAAAGGATATATGCAAATATATGGCAACACAAAGTTGGCAATAATGCCTCTGGAATAGCACCAATAAATAAAGTGAGAAGAATTAATTAGCAAATATTAGTTGGTTTGTGGGTCTATATGATCAAATATTGACCAAGGCCTGATATGGACCGAGCGATAGGGATGACCAATATCAGGTTGATGGTCAATATTTAGTTCATATAGACCATAACAAACCAATTGATATTTGTTATATTATTCAATGTGTGACTGGTCAATAATACAGTATATTAACCAGGGTAATGTGTTATCCACCAGGTCCTCGTCCATAACACTTTACCCTGGTCAATATACTATAATATTATCTAGATGCGGGTCCGTATCACTTATATGATATTCTGATTGGTCTAAATTAATCACGTGACTGGTCAATAACATGTGTTATTGACCAGCTGATCTTTGTTGTAGACCAGGACATTATCTACCTTAAAAAAACTGAACAATTAAGTTTTCTTGCCTAGATAATATAACAAATATTAATTGCTTATTGACAATCTGTATCAATGAATTATTGACCATTAACATGATGATATTGACCATCGCTAGTGCTCAGTCAATATCATCATCTTAATCGGTCAATAATTCATGATACAGACCTACAAAGCAATTAATATTTGCTAAATATTGACCAGTCACGTGATTGATTTCTACCAATCAAAACCTCAAATGAGTGATATAGACCACCTGGTGAATAATATAAGGAGATGTCTCGCTTGGAAATAAGTCAATTTCGGATCCCTATTAACGGTGTAGAAATATTACAATGGGTATAAATTGCTACCTTTTCCCTGAGGACATTTGTCGACTGACTAATAATATTGCAACCTCATCCCCCCGCCCTGGTTCCACACTCAACACACACTACCTGATATTACGACCATCTGCCGACCAAACACACACACCCGCACGCACATGCACACTTAGACCCACGCACGCATGCACGCACATCCACACACAAACACTACACCTGATATTACGACCATTCACCGACCGAGCACACATACCCGCACTCACACATACACACGCACGAACGCACATCCACACACAAACAATACACCTGATATTGCGACCATCCACCGACCGAGCACGCACACATACATGCACACTTCGACCCATGCACGCATGCACGCACATCCACACACAAACACTACACCTGATATTGCGACCATCCGCCGACCGAGCACGCACACATACATGCACACTTCGAACCACACATGCATGCATGCACATCCACACACAAACACTACACCTGATATTACGACCATTCACCGACCAAGCACACATACCCGCACTCACACATACACACGCACGAACGCACATCCACACACAAACACTACACCTGATATTGCGACCATCCGCCGACCGAACACACATACCCGCACTCACACATACACACGCACAGTACTACTTTTCTTCTGAGGAAATTTGTCGACTGACAGCTGATGTTATAAAATTGTGCAAGAGAACCAAGGAGGGAAGCCAAATAGACACATGGTTCACCTCCAATCCTCAGTCTCAACCTGTTACCCTTCTTCAGAGGGGGTCAGAAATCTAAACACATTACAGAAATGTTCAAAGTTCACTTGAATGTTTCTTCTGTCAATTCTAGATGGCTCTAGTTCAAGCTGCATTGACTGACTGCTTACTTCTTTACTTCAGATGAGGACAGGGTTTACTATCAGTGCACTGTCTCCAAATGCTGTTAGAACATTTTCAATATTTTCACTTGGGTCCCATATTATATTCCTTCAATGAAGATTTGACCATTGTCACTTTGCATTCAAATATCGGACATAGACTATTGTCAAATTTATATTAAAACGACAAAAATATAGAAAATACTAGCTGAGTTTTCAGATTGTGTGAAAATATTTCTGAATTCACACTACTGTCTCTTGTGTAAGAAACCAGCATGGTTCCTCAGGCTTGGAAGATACAGGTAAAAAAGAGGATCTTAAATTGACCCTAAAAGTCATGCCAAAGCAATTTATCACATTCCACGAATATCCGGTCCATTTTGGAAAAAGTCTAATGATTCGATCTAGTTTTTCACCGTACACGTTTCTGTCAGATTATCTGACAGACTTTACACAGGGAAGAACAGCTGTAGAAGTCAGTAGTGTCAATCAATTCTAAATTGGTTTTACAATGGTGGTCAATGGGAAAAAGGGATTTGGGAGCAAATTGAGGCCATTTATCTACAAAATAATATTGCAAAAGTATACTTCATGATGAATAGATCGGAACTACATTTGAGTTTTTACAGTATATCTAGGGATGGCTCTGATATTCACAGATTTGCCCTCAGGAAGTAAACAAAAATGGCAAAAATGGCAAAAAAAAACACATGCTATTTGTTTACTTCCTGTGAGTCTCTAACCCTGGTTCAAACCTGTGTGGTCAAAATTCATCCAAGGTTGGATGGATTTCTCTCGCTAGGTTTAAAGTGAAAATTGTGAAGCACATTTGATACCGTGTGTAACAGTGAGATCACCAAATATATAACCAAATTTACCTTTAACATCAACCTAGCTGTGCCACGCACTTCCTTGGAATTTTAACCACGTAGATCTACATTTATACCTCGTAAGCAAATCAAGTATCACAAAAAACATACAAACAGACATACAGATGAGAGTTACTACTGAAGGAACATTGAGAAAGGGTAATCGATTAACCAGTTATTGTTGTAACGAACACTTAAACGTTTTTGCTATAGAAAACAGAAAAGCACATTGATTGTAAATCTCACTCAAAGCTATTCTAACCCTTAATCTACATGTACAGTATGATAGGGATATAGTTTCTACATGATTTTGAGGTAGAAATATTATAATTACAGACGTTAGTGTTCTGTACGCTTTGAGTAATGTGTAACCAATGTGTAACCTATCATTCCATTGTTTCAATGGGTGGTTTTTCTACTGTAAAAGTTGTGCAGCTTAACAAACAGTTTAGTTTAGCTTTGAAAGGCTCTGCGGTGCACTGGTGAAATAACTCGGCTCTGCAGGTTAACAATTCAGGTGAGGCAATCGGTCCATAGATGCAATGTTATTTTTGGAATCAAATTTTCAGTGCATATGTGTGACTGATGGCAGCATTGGGCTGTCATGCCCGAATAAGCTCCATTGCAATTGCATTGATTGCACTTACAGATAATAGTAGGGGACCTTCTTTTTCAATGAACATTTATGATTCCTTTCGTTTCCCCGTCTGCTTTGCTATTTTGGTCTATTTCTTTAGGAACATGGCTCAGGGGATCGATCTTTAAGTTTTAAGCCTGAAAGCAGATAGAAAGAAATTTGGAGGCAATTGGGATCGATTTTCTAAAAGGCATCTTGTACCATCTAAAATGAATTTGATGGATAGTTCATTCAAGTTAAAGTTACATTAAAATAACACAGCGACACTTTTATTTATAGTGCCAAATAAGGTGCTTTCATTTCAGTGAGTATTAAATTCCAGGTAGCCATGGTGATATATCCCCGCGTGTTCCTCTTTTTCTCCACAATAATCTACCCAATTGTGGCGGAAGTTTTGACCCAAAGTTTCGTCATCAGTTTGAAGGAAATGGAGCAGCTGATGCAGGATCTTAAACAAGTTGTTAAAGATCAGAAACAAGTGATCGAGCATCAGAAGAGAATGCTTCAATCATTCAAGTCAGGTAAATTGATACAATTCTGACCTATTTGACCGGAATTATTGAGCAAATGAAAAACATATCATTGCAAGTGTCAATGGACAATCTTCCGTAAGCTGAGCTGCTGATATTCTCACAAAACGTAGAGTTGAAAGGCTAAATATATTAATTCCGCTTCCTCTGTCGGCTACTATACGAAACTATAACATGATATGTGGTTGTATCTTGAGTGTAGATCTTAACAGATTTAGAAGTATGTGAGCTTTCTTCACTGATAAGTGTAACACATATTTAACTATTTATTTTTGCAAGATGTTCATTTCACTGCCAAACTCTCATGGTACACGACATTTCTACCTGATGACGTCATCAAATTCAACAAGATCATCACCAACGACGAAGGGCCTACATTGACGACAACAACAGCGCCAATTATGGAAAATTCATTGCGCCTCAGAATGGAACCTACCAGTTTAATGCAAATTTCTACAACCCCGGCAAGAGAGTTGGAGGAGACCTTATGAAAAATCGTATCTTCATCACTGGCAACAGTGGAGCTGCAAGCTTGAGCGCCGTCCTGGATCTGGTGAAGGGAGATGAGGTGTTCCTCCAGAGACCTGCATGGGTGGAAGAAAAAGCATAGTATGATCCCTTCTTCAACAGTTTCTCGGGTGTTCTTATCCGAGCTGATTTCTGAAAGATGTTCAAACGGACATGCGAAAACGGAAAACGATAAATGTCTCATTCAGATGCGAAACCAGAGTTAGGAACACTTTTCTAAATATTTCCACAAAAAATACCACTAATTAAGGGGAAACACAGACCAAATTCATTACTTGTGAAAGTGGCATTTTAATCAAATGAAAATGATGTAATAATTCTGAACATTTCTTGCTAAATATAAAATGTATTTGTACTACTACTACATAAAAGGTTGGCTGCATTATTGAATTACGCTTTCTTCGGGGCATTATGTGAAATAAAATTTTCTCTGCAAATTGGTTGTTTGTTCTTATTTGGGTTTCACTTATGTCACGGGTTTAGATTGATCGGTTTAGCTCGTAGATTTAGACAAATTGCAGGGGTAAAATTGGTTTCGAAAAATCTAATTAATGGGCGATCTAACGTCCACAGCGCTTAGTACATTACACCCTCCAGTCGCACAAAAGTTGGACCTCCTTACAACATAGGCACCGAGAATATCAGGAAGTATAAAGATCAATTCCAGAATACTAAAAAATCGAGCAATGCAACTTATGGTGCTGCAGCCAATGATGTCACAGGAAAAAGAACGTTGCATTGTTGAACCTGAACCTGGCAGGTATATGACGTCATAGCAGCATTCTGTGTAAACAAATACTCACCAATGACTGCAGTCTAAAGTGGGCCTACTTAGCATAAAAGCGCCAAGGCATATTTCCAAAAAAACTATGGGCCCCCTCTTTCAATTAAGAAACTGACTCTAAATCAGAGGAGGAAATCGCTCCATAGACGCAATGTTATTTTTGGAATTTAAATTTGGTATGCTATTGTTATTGTATGTAATGCCACCTTATGTCATTTCAAGGCATAATCATAATTTATGTTAATATTGAAGGAAGATG
>JBCAUG010035465.1:0-10094 GCA_038406175.1 Haplosyllis leylae | reverse complement strand
GTACCCAAGCCCGGGGTACCCCCCCAGCTGATAACTGAGTACCCCCCCCCCCCGGCTACGCAGAGGGCGGTACGCCTCTTGCGTTTACGCAGGAGGACTTTCTTGTTGAACAAATTTTTGTTGAGATTCTGGCTCAATTGATATTGAAATTTTCGTATTTTTAACAGCATCACAAGGGCATACTCACCTGGATGCACGTTTTCCTTGACGTCTTTTCGTAGACTGAGCACGCTGGACAGACGTATCTCCCGTCGCGTTGGTTCTGGTGAGTCGGCCGAGTCCCCTGATCCATCGTGAGCTCGTTTCCTACACCCAGTTAAATATTCAATACTGAATCTACTTGTATTTGAGTTTTTAGGATAAGAAATTGAGGCTGATTAACTTAACGTTAACTTTCTTGCAACTTAAGATCACATTGTTGTCGTCCTTTCAGTTTTTAAAAACATTATTTGTGGACATCGGTCCACTGTCTGGTTTGTATTTTGGGTGACGTCTACCCTGGATTTTACGCCAGAGTGGATCTTTCGCCGTCTGGAAGCTCATTTCCATGCACCTTTGATCTTTGCTTTATTTGAATAACTATACTAAAAAGGTAGAACTGTACCAACATTTTACAACGGTCAGCCCAATTGGGCTAAAGTAAAAAGTAAAACTGAAAAAACTCACATGAGGTATATATATATATGGAATAATAAATATTGAAGAAGACAAAGTGTTCGGTATCTTATGTTTAATCCACTGTATAGACCATCTATTAAAGTTTGCGCTCACCTGGGAGGCCGAGGAGTGTCAACACTGATTTCCAAGTCCATGGGTTCGTCGGAATCTTTCCGTGCATTTTGCTTTCCGTCACCGACTGCATCTGATTTCAGTAATGACACACGCAAAATAATTGATCAAACTTTGGAAAGTTCCAAACTCACGAGACTCTTATTGGCGTTTGAGAAGTGGAAGATGATATTATCGCAATTATTAACCACATCTATTCGAAATCACGTTGTCCGCAGACAAATACACTGGATTTTGTGTTTTGTTTTCTGTGAGTAGTTTTTCACACCTATATATACTTGACGAATTTAACAGCACTTTTTTGAAAACAATTTCCAAACGTGTGAAATTTTTAGCAACATTCGTCAATCGCACTCACCTGAAAGATATTCCAACTGCTTACTACCTCAATGCAATGAAGTACGAATGCATTCTACCTTAAAATTGTACTTATTTTGCAAAGAAATACTATATGTATTACAACGGTACATCAAAAGTCCCTTTGATGCAATAATCTCCTTTATTTTAGAGAAAGAAAGGAAAGCACTAAGCCCTTTGACAACAAAGCGGAAAAAATTGGTCCATAGAAAAGTTACCTTCTGAGGATAATTTTCGGGTCACAGAAGACTAGTCTTCACATTTAATTCGTATTGTTGTCTATTGAAAGCGACATTCTTACCTGTAGAACCAGACTCTTTTTGTGCGGTTCCAGTCGTACTTATTCCAGCCGCGGCTCCCTGGGGGAAAAAGGCATCCAGCTTTTTCTGCGTGCTATCAGTCCTGACCATCTGATACGCATACACCTTTTCTTCCGAACCTAGTACAAGGACATTAAAACAATGCTAAAAATAAAAAATCAATAAGCTAATTGAATCTGATCAACTGAAAATTGAATAAAATTTTCAAGGTAATATAATTCCTTGGTCCCTTCTTATTACCGACGGCGTACGTAGTACGAGAGGAGGTAATAGTTTCAGTTTGTCTGTCCACCAGAGGGTGGGAGGGGCGGTACCCAGTCCAGCTGGGGGGGGGGGGTACTTAGTCCAGCCAAGGGGGAGGGGGTACCCAGTCGAGCCAGGGGAGGGGTACCCAGTCCAGCTGGGGGGAGGGGGTACCCAGTCCAGCCAGGGGGGTACCCAGTCCAGCCAGGGGGGTACTCAGTCCAGCCGGGGGGGCCGGGGTACCCAATCCAGCAGGGGAGAGGGGGGTACCCAAGATTTTTTTTTTAATCCCCCAGGATAGGTTTGCTATGCCGCGGTCGGTATGCCTCTTGCGTTCACGCAGGAGGACTTTCTTGTTGAAATAAATTTTTGAGCAATGGTATTGTTTCACTTTGAAATCAAATCAAATGCCACCAAATTTGGAAAAGGAATCTTGGCTACTTGGTAATTTAGTCCCCATAAAAATTCGAGCAACCTTCCATTAGTGACATTTGCACGTAACACCTGCCTTCGGTGACAATAGTATTTGGCCGAATTAATGTCACACAAAAAGAAAGTAAAAGTATCGTTCAAGGTTTATCATTTCTTTGGAAATAGTATGGCACATTTAACATTAGTTTTCAAAGTAATGACCACTTTGATTGCCACACATTTTGAGCCAGCAGATTATAAACTTTCTGTAACATATTTAACTATACTTAAACTTTTTTATCTAAATTCATGAAAACAATAGAAATAATTTTACCGGCTTCTGGTCGGGATGGTTCATCTGGAAGTTTGGCATCTGGTAGACTCAGAGTAACTCCAGGCAGTAAGGCCTGAAAAACAAGAAACTGACTATACTTCAGAATTTTACACAGAACAACACAACTTCAACTAAACTTTTTCATTGCTCCGTTTAAAACCATGTGGTATACCAAGACGATCCATCTTTTGGTGTCACTTTACTTCATTTGCTAGCAAAGAGTGGTTGTGTTTTTGGGACAACAGCGTTATTAGATCCTGAAAGAACTGAATCACAATTAGGTAAACAGAAAACCTGTACATCGTCGTCATTAGTAATGATAAATAATTAAATGTCCAGTGTCTGTTTGCCTGTCTGTCGTTCCCAATGACACCACAAACATATGCCGAGAAATTCAGAACGAGGCTCAACGACTTTATTGTGACTTAACCACATGACATCTGTACGAAGGGTGGGCCGGGAGCTAGTATATACCGAAAATGGAAAATGCGTCTGGCTTTAACGACATGATGAGATGACGACCAAGCATTACTGGAGGCTTCGGGATCAAATGCACATATTTTTGGCAGTTTAAGAACTGTTAGGCTTCATCTGAGTGTTGTTAGTTCATTTCTCTACTTATCTGTGGGAACTAGCCATTTGGTGACAGACTGACAGTAAGAAAGACTTTGTTATATTCTAATATTTAATGTGTCTGATCTAAAGGGGATAATACGACCCAGAAATAAAATCAAAACTGCTGCGGTGGTAATTATACTGCTGAAACTCCTCAAAATGGACAACAGAAACTACGTGTTGAGATTACAAACAAAATCAGTCACAATGCTTCATTTAAGGAACACACTCATTCCTTTCTTCATTCCTGTTCAGTAGTTCTTCCGAAGCCAATCGATTCAAGTCAGGGATATGAACAGGTTTCCGTTACCAGTGGCGGATCCAGGATTTACCGTGAGGGGGCGCCAACCTATTATTTGGCCAATTTTCCCCAAAAACTGCATGAAAATGTCGAAATTTTGGTCATCCGCCAATGGTTACGCAAACTAAAGAAAGAATCCTCAATAACGTAATATATGTTAGGAAAGCTCATGACACATTTTTTGACTAGTTGGATAAAGTTTTGTCATCCAGCGAGAGTATTTTACTATTCTGGCTGTACTTGTGAAGCTTCTCCCTTAAGATTTTTTTTCAGCAAACAAAATCCAGATTGTCAAGTACACGAAGCAAGCTTAGTGTTGTAAAGACCTGCCAACTGAAGTAGACTGAAAATATTAACTGAGATACACATAAAGAAAACAAGAAGGCTTAGTAGTTTCTTTTTTCAAAATTCTGCAAATGCTTTTTGAGCTCTAAGAGAAACAGGCTAAACAAAATGAACAAAAAGAAATACAATACAAGAAATTTTAAACAGTAAACGTGTTAGTGTTTTATACAAACATTTACAATATTGCAATACGATTTGAAATTAAATTTAATCACGTGTGGAAATTTGATACAGGGTATTACCAATTCAAAATCTGACACTAAAAGTGAAAACCATGAGAGTATTTAATGTTACCCACAGCTTTTTTCCTAAACGAATTACAGATCTCCGGAGACCACCTGAGACTGGTGAGACACATTCCCATGGGAGCTACTATTTGTCACTCGCAGCTGTGTCAAACGACCACACAGCAGATAAAACTAAGTGGCCGACTTTCAAAGGAGCAACACACTCAAATAAAGATCTCCACAACAACGTAGATACGAGAAAATTGCAGCAGATAAGTACCCTCGATCACAAAATATTATTTCATAAGAGTTTTCCCGACTGCCTGATGTCTTTTGATGATATCTTGGAAATTGTTGGTTGTTCCTTTGGCACACATTGCCACTTGCCTGGTTATTAACCATGGCTTGTTCTTCATTCCCCACCCCAAGAAAGTGACGCTTGGTTGCAGATGTTTTCATTACAGTAAGTCAGTTTAGAGGCGGTATTTCTAATAACAAACTTGCATCTCCAAAACAGGATGGTTTCATTTCCATATGAAGCGCCCATTTTGATATGGAGATGGTGATGCCATATTTTGCAACAATTGTTTGTAAGGCTTCTGTAAAAATAATCATCTCCTGACGAAGCCAGTGTGTTAAGTAGTTTTCCGCTGGGAGTATACCTGATTGTAACAAAATCTGGACAAAAGAGAATTCTCTGCTGTAACGTCCGACTTTCCAACTTCAGTCTCTGACATTTTTCGTTTAGAAGAAACAATAACCTAGAATGAAAGGCTGTATTTTATCCTGCGTGATTTTGGTCCCACGGTAGTCCTAGAATGTCACTGCCTCATTCGGCTGACGGAAACTGATGCGACAATTCTCCAGACAATTACAGATTGTGCCCAATCTTAGCAAAGATTACGCATTTACAGTGCTTAGCATTATGGGAAACATGAGGGAATGAATGTATTTTCTTTAAAATGTCACATTGTCCAAAATCTTATTTTAAATAACGTTCTTTATTCCTCTCATGATGACCTGGAAATTTCTTCCCTGATATGAGCAAAATGAAAATGCCGAAAAGGGTTGTGTGGTTTTGAGAAAACATACAAACGCACGAATTGTGTCGGCATGTTCAGATTCCATTCCTCGAAATTAAACAATGTCTGTTTATTTGCCCGTGAAAAAAGATACACAGAAGAATTCCCACAGGGAACAATAAGCAATACACGAACAATTTCACCGGGTGGGCTGATAAATCCCTAATTGTGTTTTATTCAAATTCTGGATTTTTTTCTGCTAAAAGAAGCTATTCTGCTCATCTCTAAGTCAAACCAGTTTCATTCAATAATGAATGTGATTTCCCTCCTGAGGCAGATTTAAAACACCAGGATAAAGATACACCTGCTTGCTACCTCAAATTTAGAGCAGAGGAAATGGCCGTTTTGTTCCGTTAACCAGCGTAAAGAGACGATACAATTCTGTCACAATACTGTGCTTCCTTCAAATTGTTCTTTTTTCCCGAAGTCCCGGACATAATTTATCATTTTCCTTAAGAAATCCCCGACATTCAACAGTTACAAAATAAATAAAAACAATAAAACAAGATAAACTAGTTTGTATGACAGAATTCTGTTGCCAATGCTTCTTTTTATTTGAAGGTTGGCTACAAACTACATGTGTTGATTCAATTGTTTTTAAAAAAAAACGTTAAGCATGTCGACTATCGCTCGTCCAGTGAAATGAACTAAAAGGAACGTCATGCTTATTAGTTAAACCGCAGAAAATGTTCGTATTTTCTTCGTATTAAGAAGTGAAAAGGGGTCGATGATCTTCCTTAATTAACAAGAACACAATTACGGCAAAATAAGGACATACACGGACCCATTAAATGTCAACATTGCGAGAGAATCCAAATGGAACAATGAAACACCCGAGATAGTGAAACTGTTCATTCTCACATTTTTACGAGCTGAAAGGACACTGCAGGGAGCTGCCTCGGTTAATTTATATCTTTAGCCTTTTTCTCTGTACAGTATTCAGGGGTAGGAAGAAACCATTCAATGGCACCCCTCGCTCTCTCTAAATGTCAAGTTATCAAAATTATCAAATTCATGACGGCTATTGCATTTCATTCCCTGAAATCTTTGTGCTGCTGAGATTTCGTAATCTTCATTGGTTTCGAAAACATCTCGTTTCATTAATACTATTGGTTACACAACTAATTTACTATTCTTAAATAACGTGAAGCCTGACTATGCACGGCCTTGATGAAGGATTTGTTTCGTAACCAACCTCTGAAGTCGCGACTGAGCTCAATCTCGTTAGCTCAACATGGTAGATCCGCCATGTGATTTATTAACAACCAAGAAAAATTAATATCAAATGACGATTACTCCATGGGAAGTAACTTTGTTGTCATTGGCCTAAGAAATTAACCAACACTTCCCTTTGCCCGACCCAAAAAAGTTGGAATGGTTGCAACGTTGGCATTTGAATCCTACTGATATACAAGGTGGGAACGCTAGCGTAACTTTTATAAAATATCCAATCACGTATCAATAATTCCTGACAAGAAAATTAAACACTTTAATAAAGTTAGGCAGTTATTGTGAGACTAGATTTCTCAGCAACTTTCGTTTTAAATTATGTAGTTCGTAGCTGCAGTTGAAGCTAGTCAGATAAACTGTATCCTACTTTTGCAGTTTCCACAAAAGAAAATAGCTCTAATTCAGGGTGATCACATTACAACATTTGTAACACATAGGGAATCATACAAAATAATTTTTTACAGCTTGGGTAATTTGGTCAGGAAGTATGGAAAATTTTTCTGAAAGTTTGTTGACAGAGTGACACAGAACGAGTTTTTCACAAAATAGCCGAAATCGGCAATAATGGCAACAATTGAATATTGGCACTACAGGCCTTACTATGTGAAAACACCATGTAAAAATCCAGCAACAAAATGTTAGCCCAGTAAGCATTGAACCTGGGACCTCAGTCATTTTGATCTGATGCTCTCCTCTCTGAGCTATTGAGGCATGTGTTACTTGGGAGATTTAAGATCTTTATGTGGTTCTAACTAAATGATCTAAGTCCAAGGTTCAAGTGGTGCAGGAACAAAAGACAATTTAAGGATATCCCAAGTAGCACATGCCTTGATAGCTCAGAGAGGAGAACATTGTACCCGAATGACTGAGGTCACAGGTTCAATACTCATTGGGGTACCATTTTATTGCTAGATATTTTTTGTTTTCACATGTGATGCAATATTGCCACATTGCCAATTTTGTCTGTTTTTAAAAAAAAACTTGAATTCTCTGATGGCCAGGGAGTAGGCGCAGAAGGTTTGGCATATTAAACTGTAAATGGTATCTCCTACTTTCCTTAGCAGTTTTTGTGAATTTTTTTTTTTCACCTCTATGTTTGCAGCCATCCCGTGGTAAGTTTGATGTTAAAACGAACCGAGTCTGATTTTCTCTGAGTGTGCCAGGTTGTTTTTTTCACAGTTCAATGTCTGCACAATCAATCTTAACGAACTGTTCCGCACAACAAGATCTAACGCAAAACAGGGCCTGATCTCTACATGCAATAATTAAATGTTTTAGGCCAGCAAAAAAA
Source organism: Haplosyllis leylae (assembly GCA_038406175.1). NCBI lineage: Eukaryota > Metazoa > Annelida > Polychaeta > Phyllodocida > Syllidae > Haplosyllis > Haplosyllis leylae. Next base: position 2,549 of record JBCAUG010035465.1, on the reverse strand, counting down.
ATGTGCAGGAAAATTGGAAACGTAAACCACAGATGTACAAATCTATTTTTTTGACTTTCATTTTCTATTTCTACAACTCAACTAGATTCCAGATTGGACAAAAAAACTTAGTGCGTCGGCCGGGAGTCGAACCCGGATCGATTGCTTGGAAGGCAAACCATGCTAACCGTTACACCACCGACGCTGCTGTGAACCCCGCACATGTACACAAAAACTATGTGACAGGGCAGGCTGAATGATCAGAGCTTACACACAAATGTCAAGGATGCTACAAAAGGCCTGGAGGGCAGCCAAACATGCGAAGGTGTGCATGACAAATTAAACACAATGTAGTTATGTGTATCTTTCACAGTCCAGGCAAATAAATCTCAAAGAGTTCATTCAAACTTGTGCGCGGACTTTCAAATTGAATGTGGTTTCCAAAGTTCCAAAGTATTTGCTGTTATTTTTTTCCTACTCTTTGGATCGTCGATTGTAACAGTCTGGATATTATAAAGTATCCTTCAAAGTAAAATGAGCTGAAAAGAACCGAGTCTCTGATGTGGGGAGGGAAACTATATACTTCTCACGTTAAAATTTCAAAAAAATTTTAATTCGAAAGATCAAATAATAATTCTAATCTGAAAGCCTTTGGTATGCTCTGCGACTCAGCTCCCCTACGTTGCTCATTTTTCACCTTGTTAACCTAATTAGAAGGAAGAAAAGTTACAGCCTTTTCCGAAATAAATGTGATGAACCCCTACTAATGAAGATTTTTCCTACCTGAGCGTAGTAGGTTCTGGATGTGTTTGAACCGAGTAGTTTAGTTTCTATGGTTCTCTGTATGGAAGTGATGATGGCTTCCTCGTGTAGAAAATGAACCTCGTGCTTTGTCGGATGAACATTCACATCCACGTTCTGTGGGGCGATCTCTAAACTGAAATTGATGCAAATTCACGGAATAGCAGTACTGTAATTACCCTAAGACTGAAGGAGCAGTTCCAAATAATTTCTGTAAAACGCGCACGCCGTCCCAGGACAAATGGCCGTTGTTGACATTTACTTACAATCATTCGTATTAATTTGACAGATAACAGTTTGAAAATGCTAAATTTTGTATCAGTAGGAATTCGGAAACCTTTCATTAAAGCTCAGTCCTGGAAAAAACGACTTGCTGGCCGTGATATACGGTCATGGCATTTTATCCAAAATATGTGAAATGAAATGAACATTTTACCTGATATACATGAAAGGATGTGTATTTTTCGGCAGGTATTGTGCGTACACTAACTCCATACATTTTTTCAGGGCTGTTGATTCCACTAACCGGTCTGCAAACACAATTACTTTCAATGTTACATTAAACCCAGTCTTTTTGGAGTGACATTGATTTCTTACTTTAGTGAACTAACTACTAGTGTCTGCCTGAATGTTTTTACAAAAAAAGCAATGAAATCTACTCAGACAGGATTTTTCATTCAGTTCCCAGTCATTGCGGAAATTGAATCTCATTCCAGTTCGTCACCAAGTAAGTTCAGAAAGCACAAAGACATTACTGACAGGCAAGTGCACAATCGTTAACAATGCATTCACCAAGATTTCATGTAATCCAGGCGAGTTATTACAAAATTAACTTGCTCGAACAGAATATCACTTCCCCTGATTTCTAATTGTAAAATGATTCAGTCAAAATGCTAACATGAGTAAAATTCTACAATTTAACAATGTAAAACAGTTTATAACAGCATCTGGTAGGTTTACCTTGATTGTCGTTATTCAAATACCACAAAAACCGCCCGCATAAGTAGTTTGTCGGAAGGCCCAGTTTTCAGTCATGTTTGTCTGTTCCTCTGGTGGGTCTGGTCCCATTACATCATGAGATAGGGACCCACCTCCCTCTCGTCCCACTGCATCATAGGACAGGGTCCCGCCCCATACTGGGTTCACTGCATCATAGGATATGGCTCCACCCCACCCAATCCCTCCCCCTCCCCCGTGTCTGCTCCGTCTTTATATGTAGCCCATTCATTTATGCGGGTGGGCGGTTGGTGTTCGACTGAAGGGCTTTCTTGATATTTTTAAATCTGTGATGCTAAATAAGTTGGTCATGTTTACTCACTACATCATTGATATCATACGAACTTTTGCAAAAACGGCCAATCTGGGGATGTTTTCCATTTTGGTATTCCTGCCTAGTAAGAAAGTCACCCATATTCGTGTGACATTGATGTAATGAAGATAATCATAACATGCTCTATTTGTATTTGCCAGATTTGGCAGATTCTGTCAGAACTAGTAGAATCCCTTATTGCAAAGCTTTTTAAAATCTCGGAAAGCTTACGATTTATGAAGAGCAGCATGACAGCTTTCTTCATGTTGTAATTGGCATTGGTCACTAGAGCGTGCAGCTTGAACGACAACTTCTCGTCTTCATGTTCCACTTCTAGCAACTCCCTGCAAATAGAAAACAGTAAGGCTATTTTACGCAAATATTCATGTAAATGCTCAAAGACCTGGCAAACCGCTCTATGGCGTTTAATACCGTGTCTGAACTGATACAGGGATCCAAG
>JBCAUG010035454.1:0-10094 GCA_038406175.1 Haplosyllis leylae | reverse complement strand
TTATTTGGGTTATTACTCCCTTGGATTGGTTACTGTGTACCTCCTGTACAAAAGAGTTACAGGAAAAGGAAATACTGCTTTCCCATTGGATCCAACGATCTGTACAGTATCCCTATTGATAGAATAGGGTATTGGAAACGAGATTTTCGAAAGTGCACTTCGAGTTTGACGAATAATCGATTGCCCGGAAACAGTGCCTCATATTACATAGTTGTTTGACCTAGCTGATAAAGCGAACAATTTGTATTATTAATTCATTTTGTGTATATTTAAAATTTTTCAAGTAAGTAAGGATACTGGAGAGAGAAAATAAAGGTGTTTTAGTTCATTTCTCAAGCATAAATGGTAAAGTTTCTAATATCGCCCATGAACTTTTGACCTATCCCAACTTAAAACTATTGACCTAACCTGGATATTGTGACCTTTGAAGAATTTCTAGATTGACTTGCAAATTAAAATGTAATTTCTCTGTTCCACTTTGTGAAAATATACTATAAGATCTACTATAAAGTCTGTAGTCAAGAAATATCTGCATTAAAATCACTATCGCCATGGGAACAACTTTGGATACGGTGGTTTGTTAACAATTGCATGGACTTGAAATGTCCGATCTTTCCCACTGTTTTCTGAACTTCCGAGCAAGGGAACTAGCACGGTAATTCTTGAATGGGAAGTAGACTTACGTCATTGATCCTGTCGTTCTACTCAGAAGTTTCTCTGAATTCTGAGCTGCTTCAATACCGGGGAGGTACATGCAAGCCCACATGTATCTCAACTGTTCGAAACACAATGCATTGAAATCAATGCATTAACCCATTACCACAATAAATTTCGTAATGACCCCACAAACCGATTCTTGAAGTCCCTGAAGTGGGTTACGAATTTTGCAAGTCCATCCATTAAATGAGGCAGTTGTAGTCTCAGGGAAACCATGTTTAAAATAGTGAGAAATGCCTTTTGTATTCGTCTTGCAAAAGGAGATATATTTATCTGTAAATGTATAGTCTAAGAATTTCCTTTTCAGATAAAAATGCATTTGTCTGACTAGTGCCTTCTCGGATAGTGCTACAGATTAAGTTAGAGTTACTCAGGTAAATAACAAGGTTTGAAAATGTCTACTTTCGAAGACAACAAGACAATCCAAGTGATTGAGCTCCATATGATGGACAAACGGAAATATTTCCCACTCGCTCTCGTGAGTGGTGTTGCTGTTCGTGGATTTCTGTATCCAGTAATGCTTATAAAAACCAGAATTCAAATTCAGAAACAAAAAGCTTACTACCGTGGAACGTTTGACGCTTTTCGTAAGATAAGTCACACAGAAGGATTTCGAGGATTGTACAAAGGATTTTGGGTTAGCAATACCTTAGTTGTACCTCAAATGGCTTACATTACTACCTATGAACATACCAGAGTGTTCCTGAAAGACCGGACCGGTATACAGAACAATAAAATACGATCTTTCATGGCAGGAGGAACCGCCTCGATGATGGGTCAAACATTTGTTGTGCCAATTGATATTGTAACTCAGCACTTGATGATGATAACGAAATCTAAACAAAAATCTGGTGCTCCCCCAAAACCTACAGAAACCTCATTGCACAAAGTTTCCAAACCTCAAACATACAAACCGCTCAACATTCCTAAAGAAGCTCTTGATTCAAACTTTGGGAGGACGAAAGCTGTCATCAACGCTGTTTACCGACAAAACGGTATCAGGGGATTTTACAAGGGATACTTCACCTCATTGTCATTGTACGCTCCAAGTAGTGCGATGTGGTGGTTCTTCTATGACATTTACTCAGGTAATTAATGTTTACAATAACTACAGATTCCGGATACTGGCATTTAAAGGGTAAATAACGTAAATAGTTAGCCTACCAAAGTATTTTCATGTAGCATTGTAAAACTCAGTCGAAAAAAAAGCTATTGGGAGCCAAGGCCTTGTTTCACGTCATGTGAGTTTTCAGAAGTTTTCCTATCAGCGACACTTCCATCAAGATGAGATATGTGGGCCGTTGACTCTCTGTAGATATGAAGCAGATGTTAGTTTTCCTTACGACAAGTTCTGCCAGAACGAACACTTGGCTAGCAAAATTATTTCTTGCATCAAAATTATCTTTAAACTACTTGTAAACTGAAGTCATGCAAGTTCTTGGCATTTGCATATTTTAGGGTTATTGGATGGTGTTGCACCGGATTGGCTACCTAGACTGGCAGTGCAGTGCCTCGCTGCACCAATGGGCGGTGTGACCACGGCAGTCATCACCAATCCGCTGGACATTGTGCGCGCAAGGATACAGGTACCATTCCTTTCTTTCGCTGATGATAATCAGTTCAGTAAGCATGTAGGAGCTCGTTCACATGTACCGTAAAAGTCACCGTTTTTGTACCGTTTAAAAACGAGTGCAATGTATTCCTGACGGTACTGTTCACACATAACTTCAAGAAGATCAAAGCTGCCGCTCACAAAAGTGGTGAATCCTTGTTCACACGTACCGACACCGAGCCGAATTTCAGTGTCGGTACGTGTGAATAAGGCTTGACATTTACGTCACGTGTAAACAAACCCTTTCTATTTCGGATACAAACCCAAAACTGCAGTATTAATGACGTCGGGAATGAGTAAATCGTCCACGACTATTTTCAAATTAAATAAGGCGAAAACTTGTTCTGCAGGTGGAAAACCTGAGATTTGTTCCGACAGCCAAAGGCCTATGGAGAGAAGAGAAGCTGGGAATATTTACCAAGGGATTATCAGCACGGTTAATCCAATCCGTCATGTTCTCCTTCTTCATAATATTAGGATATGAAAGTATAAAGAGATTGAGTCTCAGAGAAGAATACAAACAGGCAGTGAGCTGGTGAATTTACTCACGTTTAGGTAATTTATGTAGATTGTGTCCGATTTTAGATTTGCGAATGTACAAAATGTGATAGTAATACTGAAGAAATTGAAGTTTTTATTAAAATATTAATTTTAAAGGAGCGTTTTATGTTTTGAGATAAGAAAATAGCCTGTACCGGTTTGTGACCCAATCCGACTGAGGTGTTCTTTGTTAGTGTACCAGTTTTTAAGTTAGTTTTCAACTAGTCAATAACTGATTTGTTATGCTGGATCCGAAGAGGATTTTTTGATGTGCATTGTCGTGCACCCTGTGTTCCAAGTCCCCTGTGGAGTACATGGACATTTATGCGAGTGGTATTTTTTAAAATTATTTTCTCCCTTTTGATAATGACTGCAATATGACGTGATTGATGACCGAAAGTCTAGAATCAATACGAATAGATCTCATTCGTACCCTCAGCTTTGAAACATTTTTGGGGAATCAGTTTATTTCTGAAGAAGAACGAGATATTCTCTGGAGGTTCCTCGGACATATTCCGACAGCAAAAACAAAACCCAATTTTAAAACTTGTGGAATTATTGATAATGTTGCATGAAAGCGGTTTGTGGCTTTAATGTTTTGCAGGACATGACCAATACTAGCAAAATTCGGATTAAAAATTGCCAGAAAACAGAATAAAACACGTTTCTAAACGCTTCATGGGTTTAGAAATCAAAATTACACCAGTGTATGTGATGCGATGAGAGAATAATGAAACCAGTAGTAGTTTTGTTGCACAATTGTTTCTTTCCCTGTAACGATCGTACAAATGTTAAAAATAATTTTCCAGAATATTTTTGCAATAAATAATGCTACAAACGATATAAGTAATTATTAGATTTGGGTTCTTTGTAAATAATCGCTTCCTTCAATTAAGAATGTGTTCACTCGCATATCATCTTTTTCCAAAACTATCCAGCTTCGGTTCTCCCTGGTGTTTATCCGACTGTTCATTTGTGGTATATAGTACTAGTTTTGTGGAACACTGTTTTTATGTAATTTTCATAGGTTTTCGTACATGTAGTTGTCTTGACTTAAATTTCCTTTTCCCCTCGATATTGTCTGTATCCATTGTTTTGAAAGTTTACGAAAGTCTTGCCCATGCGGGGGACATGTTTAGTCTCATTTCCACTCGGTCCCAGTTATGAGGAGCAGTTACATTCACAGGATTCAGCTCGTAGTAAATGGTACTCGTTGTAGTGGAACTTATATAACACTGGTGTCTATGACAGGAATTTCTATATAGGAGAAAAATCTGCTCATTGTGACCGAACTCGTTGCAAGCGGGACTCAGTGTACTCACCCGAAGGTCAAATTCCACACACTGAGAGATAATTTTCCTTTCGCACCTTAATATCACCCGCTATCAAAATACATTACAAATAAATAATACAATGTTGAAATTTAAATGCTAAATCATATTACAAATATTAAAAACGTTCGGGGTAATGATCATAAATATGGAAGTTCACACAAGTCTTGCATAGCGACATATTTAGTAAATACAACTACACTTAATTATTTCAGTGTTACAAATCTACAAGATTGAGTGGGAAAAAGATTCTTGGTTGACAAGTTTTTCATGAAAACTCTGGTCACATTTGTTCTTGAACAGTAATAGTTGCAAATTGACCAGTTTTGAAATTCCACTTCTATAAATTTATTTTGCCATAAGACATGGAAACCATTTCAGCTGTGAACAGTGATGGTAACGAACAGTAAGTAATAGTTGCAATTTGAGTTTACTTTCCATTCAAAATTTCTACCAATGTACTCCGTTCATTTCTAGTGAAATTCCGTTTCTATTCTACTTTATGACCTCACAAGTCTGCTATTATTTTAAACAATGTAAAATTGGCCTAATTGGGTTTGACAGCCCAAACTCGACTAATTTCAGGAAGACTCGCTTCTCACAGATTCTGGCGTCTTATGTGGTGCCTGTTTAGTGGGTAACCATCCTGTAGAGGATGGCCAAATGAAGCCACTATTTCGTCTCATATGGGAGGTGATTGGTCCTGGTGGGTTGACCCTAAGTCCACATTTACCACAGGAGGAATTTCTGGAAAGATGATGTATCCATAGTGTGAACAGTGGGGACACCTTACTTGGATCATCTCTCTTCCGAACTTATCCAACTTGCATTCTCTCTGGTGTTTACCCAATTGTTCCTTTGTTGTGTAGGGTACTGGTTTCATGGAATGCTGTTTTCGTGTAACTGTCCCACATTTTGGCACATGTAGTTGTCTTGATTTCAATTTCTTGTTCTCCTGGATAATATCTGCATCCACTGTGAGCATCTCATTTGGGCAATCTTCTGGTGTTGATGTTGATGACTCATTTGGCTGCTCTGTTCCTCTGGAAACCAAAGGAAAGAAATTAATGGCATTTTGGTCATGAAATTAGAAAATCATAGATATTGGCAGCACTAACATATATCCTTATGATACATACTCTGACTCCATTTTCCTGACAATGAGCTGTTCAAAATTATCAGCTTGGATGGGTGCCTTCTTTCCATACAGTACAATGGCTGGGATGTACCGGCTTCAAAGGAATTTTGGCGGGAAGAGATCAAAGAAACTAAAGTCAGGTGGCGCCATCACAGACGAAGTTCAAAAGTATATTTCTTGGTTTGTCAGTGTGTATTTTGTGGTTTATTTAACTTTTCTTTCCCCACCAAAATTATTTACATCAGGATTTTCTGCATATTGCTAGAATTGACCAGGAACAACTTATGTTGTTCTAAATTATGTAAAGTTAAAAGTTCTATAATCTGGCACGCTCTGATACTTTTTGAATTTTGCAAGCTATTTTTATTCTACTAATTCCAGTTTTTCACGATATGCATTTCTGTCAGATTTAGAAGTGGATTTCTGCTCCTTGCTTTTGTATGTGTTAATTATTTGATGAAGTTCACACAATCCAGCAAGTACTGGAAACACTAAATAACCCTTACTTTTAAAATTTAAATTGTGATAACTTTTAAAATTGCATTTTATTTCCGTCAGATTTGCTTATCGTGAAAAACTCAAATGTGATGCAAACCAAAGAAAAAATTGGATCAAATAATTTCTATGAATCGACTTTGGTTCGACGAATGGGCTACAGACTATTGTTCCGAAGGATGTGGGAAGGTAATATTTTCACAGGGGGGTGGCCTAGTCCTGTCGAGGGGTGGGGGAGGGTACCCCCCCGTCCTGTCCTGTCGTAGGGGGGGGTGGGCAAACAGGACTAGGGAGTACCCCCTCGACAGGCTACGCTGCAGGCAGTACGCCTCTGGTGGTCACGCAGAGGCCTTTCATAAGTCTGCAACCTCTACTAGATATCACTTTCAATTCACTTTTCAGATCGTCTATGTACCATTGTCATTTCTTTTTCCGCTTTCAACCTATCTTGCAACTGTGCTACTTACCTCCATGTTTGAGATCTAAATCTCGATGCTGCCGAACAATATAAAGTATCAACTCAACGCATTTAACGCTTTTTGCTTTATTATTTAGCAACTTCATTACAAGAAATGATCGCACATTCAGCTCGCCAATCATCTCACTACTGACACTTAAAATCTATTCATAGAAATCCCAACAATGTGTGGGACAACAAAGCCAATTCGTCAACTGACAAGACGCATTTAGCAATAATAGCTAGTAACATCAATTACAAACTGATAAAAGATATATCAACATTTCAAAATTTGGCCAATTATTGGTATTGGCAATAACAAAAACTCCAGACAACTAACAAACTGTAAAAGATTAATACGGTTTAAAGTCTTGTTTACACATAGCGTGTGCGTCTGCGTCAAGTTTTGTGTAATTGAGTCAATGGTTGACGCAGAGGTCAACATTGACTCAATACAAAACTTGACGCAAACGCTACGTGTAAACAGAGCAAGGTCACGCAAGGTTTGACCATATGGGTCAGTGTAGTGATTGAAGAACTCTCCACTTTACTTGAGAACTAATTTAACCTTCGATGAAACTCTTTTGGATACATAAAATTATTGAAATCAACAGCATTAATTATATTCTCCTCCCCGGTTTCGAATTTTACACCACAGTGGCGATTTTCTTGTCCGTGGTATTGGTTCCTTGTTGACTACAAGTATTATTTGAAACTATAAAGAAACGTTTGTATCGAGCAAACAATGCCCGATTTCAAAAATCTGTCATTGTGTCCCTCAATTTCCAACTTACGCTTCATTTATGTACATCCGTGATTCCAGAAGCGCATATGTTGAACAGCAAAATTACTAAAATCCGTTGGTTCTGGTTTCACCGCTTTGGTACTATTTTGTGATTACGACTCCTAAATCATCAATACAAACAAATCTCAAGCACTCCAGAATCCAATGTAAACTATCACTTAACACTGTCCAGGTCAAATCCTTTTTTTCAAAATTTAGAAGTATATCCCGACATGGAAGGGACCTTATGCGTTTTCATGTAGATCCAATACAATACAATACTACAATACTATTGACTTTGTTAGATTATTTACATTCGGGTGGGCATAGTACAGAACTGATCCAATGTTCGCTTTTGATTTACGGCTCGTCTCCCTCTGCGTCTTCAGGCACCAGCTCTTCCCCAGCTGGCGGGTTCGGGTTCGGGTTACACGATTCTAGTTTCCGCTGCAACCTCGTCTTTGTGACAATTTTATTTTCTTCCGTCTTGGAGAAAGAGTAGGAGATAATTCTGGATGTTTGGTGGTAGAGTAGCTTGTAATCGGATTGTCTATCACACCATGGGACATCGACGTGCTCAGCGAATTCTTTCCGTTCTGGGAAACTTCGGCCACAGTCGATGCATTGGAACTTGGCAGTGCAAACAGCTTTGTGTGTTTCATATAGCTCTTCATCCCCGTACACGTTGTGGCATCTGCCGCATCTCAGTGATCCTGTGTAGTTGTGGTCGTGGACACAGTGGGTTTTTAACTTCGAAAAACTTCCAAACGCCTCCATGCACCTCTTATGGAAACAGTAGTAAGTTTTATTGGGATCGTCAATGCTGGCGCTCTTGCTCCTTTCACCAATCTTCAATGGATTTTCGTCATTGGAAGTTGATCTTTCAAGATAGTCTTTCTTCCTTCGTCTTCCCCTTTTCGTCGGTTGCTCGTCTTGACTAAACGAGGACGATTCGTTTTTTTTCGATTGTGATCCTTTCCTCTTTTTGCCTCGTCGCTTCTTCCCAGCACCATCTCCTTCCTCTTCTTCACTTCCGTCTGAAGGTTCCTGCTTTTCCCTTCCCTCTGTAAACTCGTTCTCTTCCTTTATTGAATGCTGGACACGACTTGATTTGCAGCGATCAAGACTAAAACTACCTCCCGTATGAATTTCATCAGCTGCTTCAGGTTTCCAATATGAGTCGTTGGTGTCACTGTCTTCCTTTGTTCCTTGAAACGCATTTTCTACATCTTCTGGTTCGGAATAAATTTCTGTCGATTCACTCCCAGTATCTTCTTCATCAGGCTGACGGTTGTCCATTGCAGTTGTGTTCTACAACGTAGAAAACACGAACACTTTCAATATAATCCAGAAATTGGATGAACGCCAGGGACAATAAAATCTCTCACTGTGAGACTAAATTCTAGGTCACTGCAGGAGATCAGAGTTGCATACAAATGTTTACACAAGTCAAATATTTGTGATGTGTGCTCACACTTAAAAAAGGTTTTTCTAGGTCACCTGGAAGCTATCGGTATCTCTGTACATACAAAAGTCCTAGAAAACGACCCAGTTTCACCAATACTTCCTCCTGCATGTTCTCTAATACACGACGAACTTCACTGCTAATACCACTTCCGCAATAGTTACCCCATTGTGCTTGTAACAAGCAACGAATCCATGGTGAGGATAGATTCCATCACATACCCCCCTCCAAAACAGGTCATGGAAAATTAGGTCAAAAGAGATAGACACTGTTAGAGTTCATGCTTTCTCCTTCCCCAATCTAGACAGAAATGTAGGTTTTGGATCCGCAGTCTACTTGTTTTTACACAAACAATTTAAACAGATATCTACCCCCGTGAAACCTCCATAGGTTGTTTTGTAGAAATCGTCTTCTTCCTCCGCTTCCAGCAACCTTGACATGTTGTTGCCTGCATTGCTGCGGCGAGATCGCTGTGCAGCCATTACGAGGGAAAGTTGGGTTTATCGAGTTCAAAAGACCAAATCTGAAACACAAAATCATATTGAATATGATATCTACAATCATGTAACTGCCAAATTGAAGAGTTTTGAAAACGGGGAGAATCCCACGAATATGTTGGTACACATCCATATAACTAATGTACAGCTTCCGTAAAGCCTTATGCTTGAGAATCCTTACCGAAGTCTAAGAGTCAATGAAGATCCTGGTTATAATAATCTAAATTTTGAAGTCCGATAAACAACACCTTCTCCACGAGGTTCCGAAACTGTTGACAAGTGAGTACCCTTGATATGTCGCGGGGTTGTCAAACTTTGCGCACGATAGTAGACGACTTCCTTTCACGGATACTCACTTTGTATACTTGGCGGTAGTTAAAATCTCATTAGTTTCCAAAGTGATCACTGTTAACTATTCGCAAATGCTTACAGGAGAATTTTTAAGAATCTTCAGACTTTGGTAAGAAAAGATCAATTGCTCTGTCCATTTGGGAACGTATTATTTTCGTGAGAAGATCACACAGAGGGACGGATCCAGGATCCTCCATAGAGGGGGACGCCAACATACGATGGTACAAAAATTTCCGAAATGAGATGAAACTATTACCGACACTATATTTACCAAACCTTATGTCAACCAAAAATTTGGAACACAACAGCATGAAATTGTTTTGATTGTAAAAGTTAGCGCAAGAGAAATTGGACAGGCCCATAATTGTCTTCCTCGGATTTCCAGTGAGGAAGGAACTTTGAAGTTACATAATAAGAATTTTATGGTTTTTTATGCGAAAATGGAAGTCCTAATCTTTAAAAGTAGATCCTGCTATTTTTGGTTTTTCATTTTGACAATAAAATCTTTTTGTTTTGACTTGGGCTCTATTTTTTCATGATAGGCAAATCTAACATATCTGACAGAAATAAAATGCAATTTTTAAGAATAATCACAATTTAGAATTTAAATGCATGGGTAATTCAATATTTCCAGTACTTGCTAGATTGTGGGTACATTGTCAAATAATTAACACAAACAACAGCAAGGAGTAGAAATCCACTTAAAG
>JBCAUG010035453.1:0-24244 GCA_038406175.1 Haplosyllis leylae | reverse complement strand
GGACCACAACCTGAAATGAGACAGCCCAGAATGCCACAGGGTGGTGGATCTTTAATGGACTTAAAAATACCCTTGTTGACACGGAAAGACGAGAAAGACTGATTTTAAGGAAAAAGCCCCAACGGTGGTCCCCACCGTTACATCTGCATACATGTATTTTAATTAATTCGAACAATTCTGTGTACCGGAAGGTGAAAAAACCTGACACTTCATAATTCGCCGTGTAATCTTAAGTTTACATTGTTGATAAAATCATTATATATATATCATGTACGTAGGACTTTTCAGTAAAAGTAAGAGAGTATATATGATTGCAAAATGCGAAAATAGTGTTTCTGTACTTGTGGTTTTCATTAAGCATGTACAATGACCAAAAACTGTACCATGATGACAGAAAATTGAAGAGATAAGACTTAGGGCTCCGTGTTTCAACACGATGGTTGAGGCTGATAATACTAATGCATCAGAAAAGTTTATGCTCGGTATATGTGTTGACATTTATTTTAAATTACTTTGAGGATGACACATTTGGGAACATCAGCCTTACATGGCGACTGTCCAATATGCACTCAGCATGTGTAAATGGTGCTGTAGACCAAGAAACGATGCATAAACACGGGAATTGACCGATCAGATGGTAGGCCTAGTGTGGCTCATGTACATCCTCAAGACCAGTATCACATGCGCATTGTTCATACATACAAATTTGCATTTTAAGGAAAAAAAATCCTAAGGTATTACAAGTATCGAGAACAAACAGTGCAAAGAAAGGCAAATCTGGTGAGTGAATGCATGAAGTCCTTCATGAATGAACGACCTGATAAAAACTTTCTCGACGAAAATGGGATTTGTAGGAGGAAATTTGTTAATAATAATCTTATGTACGAGCCACGCATATATTTGATACCTTGTTAAAAGTCTTGGTAGCTAATATGCAAATGTACGTTGTGTTGTAAGTGGAGAAATAGTGTATTTGCCATACGTGGTATGAACCAATAGAAAATTAAGACAGTGCAAATATTACGATTTTAGCATAAATAACCCATATCCTTTTGCAAACAAGAGAGACAAGGTTTGTAAATTGTTCCGTTTTTGGCCATCCAAACAACAAAAAAATGGAGCACAAAACATTAAGTACCCAATCTACTCATATGGTTGAGATGAAGGGAAATTAGTATGCATGTAATGTAGTTGATGGGAGGACGTAATTACTTTTTGTATCACAGCAAGTAGACTGCTGTGGAAAGAGGCCTACTTGTACATTCACAAAATGTGGCGAGAGAATAGGTTTTACTTTTCCTTAATTTGAAGTGCATTTGCTTTTCACGGATGTAGTGTCTTACCGGCAGAAGAAAATAAAAACACATTGATATATTTTATGCATTGGTAATTTTCTTTCACGTGAAGTACACTTGCAGGTCACCTGTACATGTATAGGTGGAAACCATTGCGAGGGTCTTGCTTGTCAGTCTTGAATTCAGACATTTACCGACTGAACAAGCCACTGAGGGACATTGAATCGAGTAGAATGTATGATGTAAATCAGGTAAAGTCGTGTGATTTTCGCAGTTGACTACCACAATTGTGCGAATTGAACGGACCATCACGATGAAATGAACATTTCCTAGAAAATTTTTGTGAGGCCTTGGTATACTTTCGAAAGAAACACAGTCTTGTACATTCACTTCAGAAGTTTGCATCTTCATATTATATTATCAGCCTTTTAAGTTAGGACATAATAGAGAAGGGATTCTAAGAGATAGTATGTATATTTTAAAAGAAACTTATGATAGACTGATTAAACTAAAACTGAGGATTACATGAAGCAGAATTGCAGACTCTGATCGAGATTGGCGTAATTAAGGAATTTGTACTTGAGGAAACGTTCTTTGGAGTAACTGATCATGTTTTTATCTTTTTTTAACGGAATCAATTTTTTGTTTTTGACTTAAATATAACAGTTTTTATGTTTTAGTATTTTGTTTCATGTTATTACTTGAGATTTATCGCACGAAGATCCACAAACTAATGCACTCTGTCCGAATATCGGGCCGGGACCTGTCGTTGTCGATGACCTATTTAATCGTCTGCCTGCCTATTATGGGAGAGGAAATCAATTTAAGTTTGTTTTTGTTTGCAAGACAAAGGTTTGAACTGTTCCCTACATGGACAAGTGGTGATGGTGAATCGAGGATTACATCTCACAAATTGACGAAGCTTTCTTGTCAATTCTGTCAGTGTGGATGCATCTCATTGTCATCTGTCTTTGCATGGGGATTTATTCTCTGGTGGTGTAAACTAATGCCTTACAAATATTGACCTGAGCATTCGTAGTCTAACTGGAGAACTTTTATAGATCGCAAGAGAATTATAAACGAGGCTGATCTCCAAAAATTAAGAACCAGAAACATGTCGTTTGTCCGCCCATTTCCATTGAGAGCTATCCGATTTTACTTTTTTTACGTTCCTGTTGGACAGAAATTGACCCAGTTCTGTGTTGATTATTATTCCAAATCAAAAAATGAAACAGCTGATGCATATATCAACACAGAATCTAATAATATTTGTGAAACCGTGTCGTAGGTAGAACCTAAATTGAGCAAGAAAAGAAAAGCTACAGATGAAATTCAAGAAATGCAGGAAATGCTATCAGTAACTCAAAGGAAAGAAGGTAAAAGTGTCTTTGGCTTCATGTCTAATAAAGCTTCTTTGAAGTTGTTCGCATGACATTTTCTCAAAAAAAATCCGTTGGCTGTGTGGTTTGCATGCCATGGAAGTATTTTGGTCTTTTAGGTTGTGATCATGTAAAATAGCAGAACTGGACGTGGACAAAATTGAGAAATTAAGTAAGACGTATGGACATCTGTGGTGCTGTGACCTTGTCTCAAGATTCTGTGCTTCTGGATAACTTGGAAAAATGGCTAAAGTTTAGAGGGAAATGAACGTTGATTGTGGATAAAGTCTATGTGCAAGTCCAGATTAGAAAGGGTCTGGATACCTGGTTCCTACCATTGAATAATTGATTGTATTAAATTGTATATTTATCTCTAGTTTCAGGACTAATGGGAAGATAGGATACATACAATGGACGAGAAGAGAATCGTCGACTACTTCGTGGTGGCCGGGCTGCCGGACAACCCAGAACCGGTGGAGGAGTTCTCCGATGAGAACGTTCTCAAACCTGATTACAAACAGGATCCTGTCACCGACATAGCAATTATTATCCGAAGTCTTGGAGAAACGGCGCCCAAAGGCTACAAAATACTGGAGTTCACTCCATCAGGCTTCCCAGCCGATCTAAATCATGGAAGTATACGTGCACCGGAGATATACTTATGCTACAAACGAGGTCGAGAAAAACCGCCACTCACTGACATTGGGTGAGTTCCCATTTGTTCTATATTTGTGTATTACCAAAATAGTAAGTAAAAGGAAGGGTTACATAAATAGTTTTTGATGACATTTCTGCGTTAACGGTGAACGGTTAGCCTATGAACATGTGAAAGCTATATGAGCATCCGAAGGTACTACTTCTATGTGCATTAAAAAAGATTTTTTGTCACCTTCCCTGTTCATTTTCCGCACACTGCCTTACTGAACCAGATCTAAGGCTAGATGCAATTGCGTTTGTCCTTTCCGCGCCATGTTCCGTTATCGATTTGTGTCTTTTAGCAATCTAATTTAGAATTAATTATCAAGGCTCTTTGTGTGATTCTGCAGACTGATGATTTTCTGTCAATGTTCGTTCATGCTCAAGGTTGACAGAATTGGACATATTGCTGCTCTGTCAGAATAAAAAGAATGAGTTATTAGTTGCTGAAGTAATAATCAGTGGCAGCCAAGTAAAACACCTGGGCAGAATTGTACATTACTGTTGAGCCTGAAGTCAGCTGGAAATCTCTTTTTATTACTACCTCATTATTAGCAAATGCTTGTTCATTCATTTGATAAGTGTTTGTTCCACTATGATAGTCAGTCCGTTTATTCGCATACGTACACTTGGCGCCCTTAGTTATTGCAGTACATGTGCTTTGTAAATAAGTAGCTTTCAAATATTCATTGTTAGTGTAAAACATCAATTTCAAAATCTAGTGGCATTAGAACAATTATGGACAAATGAAAAGAAAGAAAAACAACAAGTGAATGTATTTATTTTTGCCTATTGCTTTGCTTTCCTGTATTTATTTTTGCCTTTTATATCAATTGCCACACTATTACAACACGGATAATGAAAATAAAATATCTGCTTTGAAATTAAAAATCTGGACCATTTTTTTCTCTTTCCCGGATGGACCAGTAGCGACAAATTCTTAGCAGAAACAGGCCAAAAACCAAGGACCCAAGTTGTCCAGGATAACGTCAAAATTAACCAAGCCAAATGACTAGTAAATAAATAATAAATATGTGTCTTTGCAGAGTGCTGTATGAAGGAAAGGAACGCGTAATGTCAGGATGCGAGGTCATTCACAGCACGATTGACGGACGATCAGCCAACGTGAACAACACCAACAGCAGTAAAACCTTCATCACATACCGTCGTGCCGATGAGACGGCTGCCAGTGATACATTAGCTGTCACTGATATCACTGTTATTTTGGCTAATAAGGTATTGTTTTACTATTGCCGGCATTACATTCCGCCTGTTTAGGAGAGAAAATAATGAGGTTTACGGGCGCACAAGACAAATGATTATTGTACGCAGTTCCCAACTGAATACAAATCACTGTATTACGAAAGACTGGCATCACTTGTGTTGCAGCAAATTTTGAGCATTGATTCTTGGGGTTTTTCGTAAGAGATGCAGCAGTAAATCCCTCAGACAAGCAGTACGGAGATACCCTGATTTGATTTAGTTGTAAAGGTGTGTTTGGGGAAAAACAGAAAACATGACAAAAAGCTGTTGACAAACAATATGCAGAGCAATATGAGGTCGTTTTCAGAGGAAGAAATTCCAGTAAGCTTTCCATAAAAGCGGCCATTTATGGGCCAGGATCACCTTATCTGCTGTAGGGAGGAGTAATTTAAACTGCGGCTTTATGTTCTCTGCAGAAGATGATACACAGGTTAATGGCCGTGTAAAACAGCGAAAATGGGTAGACAGAAAAGAGCTTCTCTCCAACAATGGAAAAACATTCCACAGACCGTTTCAATTTCTTGCGTCCAAGCGAATCAGTGGGTCCATCCTTTTGTTTCACGTCACAAAGGTACAAAACAAAAGACTATGAAGCACAGAAGAGACGGTCAAAAACAACGCAGCGGGATTGTTTTACCTGCAACAGTTCGTAAGGATGAGGTACAGAAGAAATTTTCCTTCAAGGTTAAAAAACCATGGCACTCCGCTGTTGAAACGTACATCTAATGCCATTGTTATTGATCATCAGACAACAGCATTCTAACAAAAACAAATCGGGCCTTAATGATTGAAACTGCATTTCATGCGTTTAATCCAGAGATGTCTATCAAGGTTCTGTGGAGCCAGGCATCAAGCTATTGCCTGTTCTCATCAATTCCAACTGGGAAACATCCACACCCTGGGAATTAAGGGCCCAATTATATCTGGAGACGCTTGTTTTCACATCGTTTCAACAAACAATGAAGCGAAACATTTCAATTTTCCTTTGAGTAGGACTGCTCCCAGTGTAGCGTAGCATAGGTCTCGGAATTGATATTAAACATGAACAATTGGGAGAAAGCCATTCATTTTTGAAATGAAATCTGTCAGAGAAGATACCTACTTATGAATTATTCATGGCATTCGATTCATGAATTTGTCGAGAGGATTTGGGCTTCAAGCTTAGTAACTTTACGTTTTTTCCCATGTCAATATGTTTTTGCCCCATGTCAATTAAATTTAAATATGATTATTACCTGTCAAATCCTTTTAACCTTGTAACAATTGTTTGTTTAATTCAAGTGTTGTATTCCACTAACGGCAAGCAGAATTGCGATGTATTCATTTTAGTTGCAATGCGGCAACAATGGAACCTAATTGTGGGATATTCCGAACATGTAAATGAGTACTGAAAGAGAGTCACAGAACCCCGTCGAGAACAATTGAAATTAGTAGGTTGGTGGATTGTTCAAGTCACGCACTAGTTTCCCCATCTGCTTTGAACAGATTTAACGAAAACTTTTGAAATGTGATGATTCTGTCGGTGACATTTTGTACACATACAGTGTGGGATATAATCGAACTTACAGTGAGAATACATGGCAGACTGTGTCAACGTGTCAGAAGAAATTGCAAGGGCATTGACTTTCAGTCTATGACCAATACTACAATCTTTGTTTTTCAAGTTTTCCCTTATAATTTTTAATTTTCCCAGTTTTATTCATGTTCTGGCCGTAATGAACCAACAAGTTATTAGTATGAGGTGGAAATTGAAATATCCATGTAAAAAGGAGAGGGTGGACTTATGTGGTTAGGTTACACAACAACTAATTAACGGTGTAACACTGGGGGGACTTTTCCGAGGAAAGAAGAACTGAAGAAGGTTTATAATTAGCTTGTCTCGCAAATCAGCCATGCTCTCGTTTTGATAGATTCCTTATTACAGCTGTAACAAGAAGACTACATCACAAAGTGTTGTTGGAAAAAAAAAAATTTTTTTTTTTTTTGTAATCTGAATCATGACGCAGTAGATTAGATTGGAGAACGTTTGTCAGCTTGAATAGGTATATTATACCTTACACTGTCCTCACTACAGCACGGTGTACAGGGTCGGACGGTGCGGATCTATTTTAGATGCAGCACAATTGGCCGTGGTATACATGTGGGGATAAAAGGAAATCCGGGATAATTATAAAAACAAAAAGTTTTGTACAGCTGATTTAAAATACGATGGGCGGCAAAATAAACTCTCAAGAAGGGAACTCTGTAATTGTTGCCAGATAAACCTAGGTTATCAAACATTTAACAATAACATACACAATGGATTTTATCTTGACCTGAGCCTGGAATCTCAGATCAGGACATGCGGGAGATCATAACGGGGAGCATCATTTAGGTTAAAAAGTTGGCCGTCAGTCTGAAAGATTTCCGTAGCGTTTGAATTGCATCATAAATGGTGTTAGCATCCAACGTAGTAGCTGCTCAGTAGAAGATTTGGATGTTGCAAGCAAAAGAAAGAGCTTAGAGATTAAGGTTGTGCTTTTCACGGGAGACTCCACAGCTGTCAGTTTATGCAACTTTTGTAGATATTTGTGACGGAATGGAGGCCTTTTAAAAGAATTAGGTTGTCAAAGTGAAGTCAGCCTCCACGAGAGTGATGTTTTGTACATTAGAAGCAAGCGGGATGACATAATGGTGTTTACAGAAAGAGACATACAGGCCCTTCTTTCAGTGCGCATTACCATATGGCACAGTAGTTTTCATTGCAAGTCCTTTTTCGGGGCATGGTTAGCATGGTTAACCCAAGCCTCGTCATCGGCAATTTGCCATTCCATCTCCTGCCATTGGCCATTTTTTTTGTATCGCTATATTTCATGTGACCGAAATGGATTTGTCAACACACACAAAACACTACACATGTGTGAATTGTTCCACAGCAAAATATACAGCAAAGTGTGAAATTGCAGCATAAATGTTTATCCTGTCCTGTCTATCTGCCGTTTACCAATGCAGTAAACGTGAGGTTGAAACAAAGCTGCACATCTCATTCACAAAGCAAAAACTCGTTCATCACTTTGGATCGTGTAAAAGTTTTCAGACAGAATAAATGTCGCAGATTACGTGTGTAGTTTATTCCTTGATTAATTATATTACCCCATGTCAATAAGTAACACTTTCCTTTATCTTGTAAAAAGCGCTCAGATGGTTTAGTCACGAGTCTTGAAAACTGTACGGATGTGTTATTATAAGTCGTGTACTGATGATTATTTTTATTTTGTAGGGAGAGGTGCCTCCTCATGCTTTCTGTAAAATTGACAAAACGTTGAATAAAGGAATGGTTGGCTCAGATGTGTACATCTGCTACAAAAAATCTATGGCTAAAAAGGATACGATAGCGTACAAACCTGGTAGGTCTTCTGTAAATTATCAGACTTGGTTATCTATTATTATCTATTTTCCATTCCCGCAAACAACTGTGTTGTTGCGAAGGACACAGGACGAGTTTACTTGTTAATAGTGTGACATTTTGGCCAAGGCCACCGCAGCAGATCACCAAGTGGAGCTTTATCGCATTGTAGTCAACTTTCTGGTCGAAGGACCATTTAATTGTACGATTTCCCATCAAGAGTGTTAATAAATACTGATTACCGGACTTCCAACATGCTTCCGCAGTTTTCTACTGACCGTCCCGCAAACAAAGTTATCGACTATGGACTTTGTATTATAAAATGTACATAGTAATTGTCTAGCTGCAAAATATTATCATAAACAGTACGCATGTTGCTGATAAAGGAAACATGTTCACAGACATATTCGGATAAACATGTCTATAATGGTAGATGATTAACTGATGGATAATTGGAAAGATTTTTGTGTATTTAAAGCATGATCTGAATTTGTATTTCCTTCGTTCCAGCAATTTTGGGAAGATATCCATTGGAAGATTATCCTAACCTGCCTCTGCTGGATTCTGTACCGATGTTCTGTTTACCTCTGGGTGCATCATTAGAGTGTTGGCCCTCAAAGGCACAACATCCACTTCCCGTATTTTCAACATTTGTACTCACTGGGGCTTCGTTTGAGAAGGTAACAACAAACACCGTCGAAGTTGAAATACTGAATAAAAAATAGTTTCTTTTGCTCCATAACTTAAAATAATACATGGAGTTGCACCGTAGTATCTGTAGTTTTCCCAGAAACATGTTTCAAATCTGTATACACAAAGACGTTAAGCAAATTGACATCATATGTGGTGACATCGTATCACAACAAATATGTAGAACGCACAGTTTTACCCTCTCCATGTGTTAACAATTGAAACAAGACTGGTGAGTTATCCTCCTGCCAATTTTCGTTTCAAAGGTTATATACTTTGTGTTATTATTTTAAGGTTTATGGTGCTGCTGTTATGTTCTATGAAGAATACGATCAAGACAGTCTAACAGATACACAAAGACAGTTACTGGGTCTTATTGACGAGAACCCAAGTGACTACAAAGTTGTACAGAAAAAGTCGGTACATCATAACAAGTGCATTTGTCTGTTATCAAGATGGCCGTTCTTCGATACCTTCAGAAAATTTCTGTTGTACATCTACAGAATAGCCATCTGCGGTCCCCATCCTGTTCCAATTGAAAGGTAGGTAATCACCCGCAGAAAGAGTTGATGTTGAACATTGTACAGTAATATCCGAGAGGAAGTAATCTCATTAGCAAAGATCCATGTTCCACGTTAGTGGCTTATTTCAGCGAAATAATTAAAGACACCTTCTATTGCAGACACATATCTCACTTCATACATGAAGTCCCCTTTCCGTCATCTCAAAGACCAAGAATTCTAGTCCAAGTAAGTGAAACAAATATTATTGTTATTCATATACTAGGTACACCCCCATTAGACACAGCTAAAGCGTGTTTGTTGTACTGAAATAAGTTCTTCTGTACATGTCTCGAACACACTACGAAGTGCCATATTTTAGCGATGGATATAATATTTACACATTTTATTTCCCTCTTTACAGTTGAATCACGATACCATCTCAATATCACAGCCCGAGGAAACGCCGCTGCCACAGAGCGGTGCGTCATTCATGTTACTTCTCAAGAACCTCGGAGCAGAGAATTGCCTTAATCTGCTGCTGGCTGCAATGATAGAATCAAAGATCTTGATACATTCACTAAGACCAGCTGTACTTACTGCTGTTGCCGAAGCTCTTGCAAACGTAAGTGCATTTTTGTCGAAAATGATTGCACCTTAATAAGTTATGACTTTGTCACTCTGGCGGATTTTGAATCTTCCGCCAACTGCGGACACGGTGTGAGGTGAGCACTTTAGCATAGCGTTCAGGGCAGTGCGAAAAAACATTAATGTAAAGGTAGAGTAGTGTAAGGATCATTGTGTAGGAAAAATTCGATGTATTTGCTGCATGCTATTTATATTTCTTTGTATTGCAGATGATATTTCCTTTTCATTGGCAATGTCCGTACATTCCACTTTGTCCTTTGAATCTCTCGGATGTCCTGAGTGCACCATGTCCATTTATAGTGGGTGTTGACTCGAGATACTTTGATCTTTATGATCCACCGGCTGATGTTACATGTGTTGATTTGGATACAAACACCATAACCAGGTTACTTTCTTAACATTTGCAAAACACAATTGATAATTGCTGTATCGCCACAATACTGTCTTTAAAGAAAGATAGTATCAGACAATTGTCAGAACAACTGTTTGAAGACAGTGGCGACAATGACAATAGTGATGCTCATTTCTAACCAGATTTCTAGTCAGGTTCGGGGAAGCTCATATGCTGCCTTTTCCTTGCATATTTACTTCCAGACTTCATAACTTGCAAATTTTTCCTTCCTTTAGCCCTGATATTGACAAGAAGTGGACGTACAAGGCTCTTCCGAAGGTTAGTAGTAAGACATTAAGAGAATAAGAGAAAGTCAAATCTTCAACCTTGAAGTTAGTCTGCTTTTCATATTAAAATTAATAAAGTAAGCAATAAAGAGATTCCTACCATAAAAGGTATTCTTAGAACAATAGAGGAATGTAAAAGTATTGAAGCGTATAATGCGAAAAAAAATCAGGAACACTGCGTTGCATTACAAAAAATGGTATGGACTAGAAAAACAAAGAGAATGGGCCACCGCATATAATCCAAACGAAAATGACGAAAAAGAACAAAGTATGTTAGATATTACGGTAAATGATGTCTTATTATAATGAGAAATGTATCCAAACACAATTCTTGTACAGCTCATGTAAGTAACAAAATGCAAGAACACAATAAAAGGGCGTTACGTTGCTCAAAGATCAACTTGTTAAAAAAAAAAAAGAGTGTTTTCTCTTTGATTAATACTTTTACCTTAATACCCATTTTGCAGAAAGCTGTGAAGGTACTAAAGGCGACACTTGACAGGTTGTCCGATAAACTGCTTGATGAACCATCATTCCCAACACCCATGGGGTTCGGTGAAGACATTACCCCAATAGACCACGATTTTAAAAGAAGAAGGAAATTGGTAAGATAATGAAAAAATCAGTCGAGCCCGTAAGAAGTTTAAATTGATATAATGTGGTCAAGAATATCAAGTTTCTTCCCTGGGATTTACAAGCGTGTTTATTTGTCTCGTTGTTGCAGCTGGAGATGGAAACGACAATACAAGAGGCTTTCTTGCGATTCATGGCGTCCATAATGAAGGGGTACCAAAATTATTTGCTCCCAATTACCCGAGCACCAACTGCTAGTACAACCGACGTCAGTTCTTTGTTTGATGTCACAGGTAACGTCTCACAAAATACACGTGACTTGTCATGTATACAGTACGCGAAGTTAGGGTTATTATATCACAGAATCAGATGGGATGAGACACAATGCTGGCAAGAATTCTTGTTTGCTTCCAGGTTTTCTCAAGAGCCGAGACAAGGCCTACCATAAGTTTTTTGTACAGCTGCTGAAGACACAACTGTTCAGTCGGTTTATTGAAGAACGCTCATTCGTGTCTGACAATGATGCCAGTCTGGCCTTTTTTGACGAATGTGTGGACAAAGTAGAGGAAACTAGAGATGAACCGAAATTAATTGAGTTGGATGATACATCAAAAAGGTAATTGCTAATGCCTAGCTTCAAACTAATATTGAATATTGCATGCGTGGTGAAGTTGTTCATTTTTCAAACTTTTCCAAATTCACTTATTACAGTGAGCGAACAGTGTTTATAACGCCCCCGGAACCTGTTGGATTACCTAATGGTGCTACGTATAGTTACAACGGATTTCCAAAGCTCAACAAAGACCTCTTCCTGCCACCAAATAAACCTGTCTTGATGACTCCACACAAACAGGCTTTGTGCCCAAATAGTCCCATGACTAGGCGAACAAAGCAAGAAATAAAGTCCGCTCAGAAAATTGCTCAAAGACACGTCAACAGTCCTCAACTATGGGCGAAGTAAGACTACTGTCTATTTTCTGAATTTAAAAAAATTGATGAATTGTCAACAGAAGGTACAGTGTTTGTAAGGGCTGAGCATTTTTCTTCATTTATTTTGTAGGTGCTTACTAAGTCACTGTTACTCATTGTGGTTCATACATCTACCAGCTTACGTGAAATCTGTACATTCCAAAACGAAGGCGCTGAGAACAGCGTACGAAGTCCTTGTCAAAATGCAAGCAGCGAAACTACAACCTCCTGATGAGGTAAGTGCTTGCTTTGTATCAGATCATCACTGTTTAATATTTGCCATGCTGCATGCATCTAATTGCAATTTTCCTCTGTGTGTTAGTTGCAATATTTGAAATTTCTAGGTATGTTATCGGGTGCTAATGCAGTTGTGTGGATTGTACCAACAACCTGTGTTGGCTGTGAAGGTGCTGTTTGAAATGAAACGCGCTGGGGTTCAACCCAATGCGATTACGTATGGATTTTACAACAAAGCTGTGTTAGAAAGCAAATGGCCTTCGTCGGAGTCCAAAGGCTATCTTACTTGGAATAAACTGCGTTGTGTGTTGCTAGCCATGGCACAGTTCAGAATGAATTTGCACATAAAGAAAAGAAGACTGTCAGTATACTCTACGTCTGAAAGTGACTTTGATAGGATAAGCAGGACAAGCACTGATAGCTTCGTGGATGAAATCCAAGTAGATCCCAAACATGAAGTACACAAGCCCAAAGATACGGAGTTTGTTAATGATCTAGTCGTGGCAGTAGAATCACCGAACATGGAGGAGAAAACCAGCATGGGTAAGCCAAATATCCTTTCAATTTATAAGTAGAGAAGAGCACAATTGAATGCTGGAACTACATTCGACACCAGATGAACACCGAAAACATTTGATTGAAACTAGACTTTGTTTCTTGTTGTGAATTGTTCTTAAAATCACGTGTTTCGTATGTATAAATTAAATGTTGCAGGTGGTATGTCCGATCGAGGGTACAGCTCGATGACGTTGGACGATGCAAAGAGAGCCTCTATTATAATTGGTTCGCAGGACTCACTTGACTCATTGTCCAAACAAAATTCTAATAAAGTTGAAAAACGTGAGCACCCGAGACCCATCTCCAGGATCTCGTTGAGAAAAAAAAGATCCAAGTCTGATGGTATCGCAAACGAAAAAGGTATTTGTATTCAAATTTCGTTTAGCTAACATAAACTTGTCAGTATTGTGATAGTACTCTATTAATATGTAAGTGTATAACTTCATGCAATAGTGATTTAGTGCACAATATTTAAGTGTGGACTTTTGTGTCAGAAAAACTATTTCGATGTTGTGCATGTTTATTTTTTTCCGCTGATGGGAACTCTCAATTTGCATGATTCTTCTTTGACGAAGTATCTTTTCAGTTTTCATTTACATTATTATTATGGTCTTAATTTTATTTGGCTTTATGGGTCACTAGTGAAAAAATGCATTGAAATACTTCGGAATGTTTAATTTCAATGCATCCGCCTGGTATTTAAGATATCTTGGGTAATTCTGGGTAGTAAATGCGGCTGTAATGCACCTGTAGGCTCGCACGCACGACAAGAACTGAAATTTGATGCCATCGATGTGCAGAGTCAGGATAATTTACGGAGACGAAGCGGTATAGTCAAGTCAGCCAGATCGAGTTTTGGAAGTGGCTCCACGTTAAGAGGCAGCACATGTAAGCCCTTCTTTTTGCGGTGGTAGAGGTGCTTTTTCATGCTGCTGTTTTACTAACAACTCGTTATGTATTGATGGTCGTGTTTTGTGAGCAACAGTCCGTCATTTTACGTATTTTTGCACTTTATTTATCCTCGCTTGTAATAGAGATTCAGAACTATTCTAGTGACCAATAACCTAACTTTTCAGTGTATTTGCACTTCATTTGTCGTTACTTGTAATAGAGTATAATTTATAGTTTGTTTTTGACATCAATAGATCGTATTCATTTTAATTCATAGAAATAACCCCACGCTTACGTCATTAATATTGTTTATGTGTTTCCGTTCGTAGGTAGTTCAGCAGGCTTACTGATGACCAGTCAGACAAAAATTGACGAGAGTGTGTTCGGAGATCTGGGACTCAGTAGAAGTCTTAAATCAACGGAAACAGAAAGTGAGAAACTGCGAAGACGCCACAAGAGCACAAGTGACATTGGACTAAAGCGTGCCGTTACCTTGCAGGAATATGACATCAAACTACGTCACCAAAGCAGTGATATGGATCATCTTCAACTCGCAGATGCCTTGGCGGTAAAAGTTACGAAAGAAATGGCGCAAGACAAAAACAATGAAGGTTCAGAAAAAAGTAGATTTTCAGGATCCTACATAAAACCTGGCCATTCTACTATTTTAGAAGCAAACGAAACGGCAAACAAGACTAACGTACCAAGAACTTCTAACAAAGATGGCATCGATTCATTAACAAGACCTTTGATGGGCTTAGATTTGAAGGAAAAATCAGAGCCTAGTTCAGGCACTATTAGTACGATACCACACTTGCTAAATATGAGTCCCAAAAGAATGGATCCCGTTAGAGCATTAGCAAAGAAACCAGAGGATATATTCAGTGATATTGAAGACTTGAAAACTCCTGTAGCAAGGACTAGTAGTCTAGGTTCCAATACTTCGAGTCCTGCACATAGTGTTAGGACTCCAGTTACTGAGAATGACCCCCTCGGATTGTTTAGTCCACCAGTTAGCAGCGATAAGCAGCAAGCTAGTCTTTCTGGGATGCCCGATTTGTTAGGTCTGAATGACAGCAAGGACAGTGGTATATCGACTGCTACGTCAAGAAGTGCCAACAGGAGCAACCTGCTTATTGATATAGAACCATTTCGAAGTCCTTCCAAAGACCGTCTTAGCAGCACAGACTCTGCATTATCAACACCGAAGAATCTTGGTGCTGGCGACGGAGACACGCGAACATACACACTGATAAAAACCTCCTCCAGTATGAGTTCGAATGATACGTCTAGTCCGGGGAGCCCGGCAGGAGCGTGGGCTCCTCTATCACAGTCCCAGTCTACCCCAAGTGAGCGTGGGGATGCACAGGGAATGGGGGAGGAGGACACACTCCACACGTCCAGCACATCTCCAGCATGCTTGGAAAACCTTGAAAAAACTCCAGACAGTAAACCACATCCCGTCACCCCTTCCTCAAAAAGAGGAAAGATGTTGGCTCGTGGGGAGTCTTTCCGTAACGCCTTGAGCTCAACGGCTAAGTCCACCGCGAGTTTCTTTTCGTCCAGGTTTTCGTCAAAGTTTGCGGAAATCAAACAGTCTATGTCACCCGCGTCGAACAGCTCACTCGATAAAATTGATTCAGACAGCAGTGGCAACTTGCCGAAGGTAACGCAGGAGATAGATACGAGTTTTGATGAAGACGATGGCAAAGACGGAAGAAGTCTGAAGAAAGCAGGAAGTGAGGAACTCTTGGACAGTAACAAGGGAAATCTCAGGAACCAAGGTGACACGCGAAGTCTTGACGACACTTTAGATGGCACAACCAAGACCAAACAAACAACGTCTGGCAAAGGATACGCAGGTTATGGTGAGTTGACCAGCACATGTTTTTCTGCATTTATGTAACCAGTATAATTTGTGTGTACAATGCATGCAGTGACGTTTTGAAAGTATTTTTTAATTAATCTCATAATTTATATCCAAAATTTAACCCGATGTTTGGAATGTAGTGTAGCAGGTCGATGTAAATAGTCATTTTAACGTTACTTGCTTTTGTTTGCATTTCATCTCTTTACTTATTTTTATTGGTATCTGATTCTGTTTTTAATAATGTATCCAACAGTTGATTCACGAAATTCAAAGCAAAAGCCAAATGAATAAACAGAAAAACTAAGACACTTATTTCAACTAACTGATGGATATAATGTTTAATTTTTTACATTTTCATGTTCACTGTACGTTCGTGTGTTACGTTTCATGTTATGTAATTAGTGACCGGAATGTGGGAGAGTCTGATGTCTCTGCAAGGGATGCTACAGTTACAGGGACTGGCAGAGTCGCTTCAAAGCCTCTCTAGTCTTGAGTCACTCAAAGGTGCAACTATGGGATATTCGAACGGGAGCACTCCAACCACACCAAATGGCAAGGGACCCGAAGGTGTTTTGATGTACCCTTTTTTAAAGTCTTAACACTGACAAAAACCATTTGATTGACACTTAATTCTTTGTACACAAAAAGACCTTGTTTCAGTGTTTTCAACTGTAGAATATAACCAGTATTTTTTGCACTTTTGTTAGGCGTATGCAATTTTTTTAGTAAAATATCGATTAAATTAATAGGCGTATTATTGTGGTGAACATTATTCATTGCATAATTTCTGTAGAGCAATGTATTTTGCATTTCAGGCGCTGGGGACCAATATGTACCATTTCAGGACATGGATAAAGACAACATAAGTATTGCCAGCAGCACTCTGGGAGCTCAAAAGGTCAGGAGATAGTCTTCGTAAAATCGGAATGTGAATCATTTCTTTGACAGTGGGTTTTGTCATTTGAAATGTCACATCCTTTGCAAATTGGGTATTTTAGACAATACGATAGTAACTGATGGGTTAGTTCTTTAGTATGATCTTTTATTTAGATATCGGGCTCGATACAGAGTATCCCACAGGCCTTCTACAGTTGCGGAATGGAGGTGGAAATTTGCAGTTTGTCTCGGTGTAACAGTTGTAGTTCTCTGCTTTATGATGAGGAAATCATGGCCGGATGGTCAGCAGACGATTCTAACCTCAACACCAGTTGTCAGTTTTGCGCTGCCAAACTCGTACCTTTTCTGCAAATACTCATCAAGGTTTGTAGTACGCTCCTGCCTTTACAAACTAACTACATTCAAAATTAAATAATAATTAACTATTTAAGTACTAGGTTGTTGTGATTGTATATTTTGATAAACTAAAAGAGAATACTCTTTTTGTTTTGTAGGATTACAGGCAAGGTACAAAGCCCATAGTAACAAGAGCATCAGAGAGCATGGCTTCCATCAACTCAATACCTAATGCACAAGGCACTCTTGGATCACATGCATTTCGCAGTATGACTTCCCTAAAAAGTGCCGACGATGTTCTACTTCCAACAAACAAGAGTGGGACGAGTGACTTAGAAGCAAATGAAACAAATGAAACAGCAGAGAACGATATAAGCAAAAGTGACAGTGGCGAGAAACTAATTGAATTTAGTCCCGCAAAGCAAAAAGAAACTAAACTTGTAGACTTTTCACCCACGGACGAAATAAAGCAGATTGTAAACGGCGTCACTGAATCAGAAAGCAACACTGACGAAAATGTTACAGGAAAGGAAAGTGAAAACGTACAAGAAAATAAAGCAGAAGAAAGTAAAGAATCCGTGGATGGTAATGTTGGTGCTAAAACAAAGTTATCGCCAATTGTTTCTCATCAACCGGAATCACCCACAAGAAGGTAAGTTTCTGTTACTAAGCAGTATGTAAAACGTAGAAAATTAGTGTAAAAATGAACTTCATCCAACATTCTGTGTGTATTTGATGTGCAGTACAATATCTTTTGATTTCTGTTCCAGAAGAGCAATAAGTGAAAGCCAGGCGCAAAGTGTATTGAAAAAAGAACATGATGCAGTTTCGCAAAACAGCCAAGAGGATGATAGCAAACAAGTGTCAAGGTTGTATACCACATTCAATCATTTTTCCTTAATTGTCACTTATGGCTTTTGAGGATTGTCTTTTCAAGATGATGTATTATGTACCTTTCTTTAATTTTAGCAAAAAAGGAGTACACCTAGAACCCTTTACAGTACCATTTTTGTCGCCGCTTGTTCTTCGGAAGGAAGTGGAGAATGTGTTTGAACACGAAGGAGATATGTGTGTCGGTTCAGCCAAATTTGCTGACGAACATCCCATTATTTACTGGAACCTGGTGTGGTATTTTAAACGACTAGATGTAGCATCACATCTACCAGGATTTATACTCACTGCGGCTATTACAAACAAGGAGGGTCCGGTAAATATTCCCCCCTCCCTAAACTTTTTAAGGCCTGTTTAGACGTACCGTCACTGTTGAGCGGCTCCTTTGACCTTTTTGACGGATAGTCTGATGAGCAGAATGGGTGTGCAACCCATTTTGCCCGTCAAAGTGCCCGTCACCTTGGGCATAATGTTAAACTTTGACGGTGACTGTGATGATGACGGGCACGGCGTCGGAACGTGTAAACACAGCCTTACATGTGAAGCTAATAATTCAGTAATTATTTTCCTTGTGAAAGAATAATAAAAGGTATTTAGTCGAAAGATGAATGGTGATATTTTTGTAATTGTAGCCTCCCAAAGCCTGGAGTTCAGCCGACAGTCGGCATGTAGTTATAAAGCCTGTGTGGGACAATCTCAGTATGCACGGAGAATTAGGCACCACACTATATGCTCTGTGGGCCAATGGTAAGTGATTTAATTCATTTTCAAGCTTCGCTCCTGAAGTTTCATTGGCATGAGTTCTTTGTAAGTAAGGTCTGATTGTTCAATGTTGAACTAGTATGTACGAATCGATATTTTTCATGTTGATTGACATTAATGCCTTCTTAGGTTCCATAAAGTTTTCATCGCTGTTTTCCGAGCTATATTGAGCCATTTATCGAAGTACATATCACATGTTAAAGTGAACAAATTCAGCTTTCTTAGTTAATCAATTACAGTTTAACCATGTGTGATTTAAAATTCCGCGGTCAAAAGTGAGATTATTCTTGCCCCGTGTATTTTTTTTTTTTTTTTTGCATTGTAGCAGTTGATAAGTAAATTAATGATGTGCTTGAGCTAGTATGGTTGCTTTGCATGCTTGTATGGCGAACACGATCCACAACAATCAAAAACATTCGGACACAAGAAATTAAACTTTCGCAAAATTTTTATCGTAAACATTTACAGAAAGATTGTTGTGCATCTTGTAAAGAGTGCATGTTAGTTGCGGTGCAATGTGTTACTCTAGTTTTATGTATAATATTTCAGTCGTTCACCAGTCGACGACACTTGACGCTCTTATCACAGAGAGCCAGGAGTGTCCAAAAAGGTAAAAAAGTTCTGCTTCCATTCCAATATGTTCGTTTCAGTTTCCATTTGTTGAACATTAGTAAAACTGGTTTCAAAGTTGTGTATTTTGTTTTTGTAAAGTGAGATAGATTACGGGAAAGTTCATTTGTTTTTAAAACTAATCGCTTTGTAGTTGAAGGAGTGTAATATTTTAATTTTAATTTATTTATTAAAATATTGTAGTAGGTTGAAATAAGTAACATCTATTGTAGTCAACTTCTCCTAATTCCTGTACTCTTTCATTGGTTCTTTTTTTCAGTGTTATGCAAGCAATAGTGTCAAGTATTATGATGAACGACGTTGTGAACCCTATAAAATTACTCTTGAACGAAAGACGAAAACAAAAGACCCAGGGCAAAGCTCGTTTCCGCAGTATGTACCAAGAAATCATTTTTCTGTCTCTCGTGGCACTTGGTCGGGACAACATTGACTGTGGTAAGTATTTGTTAAGTATTTTCAGAAATAAAAACAGCATTCGGCCCGTAAACCTGATGAGTGTTAAGGCAGTCCCACATAAAGTGAACGAACATGCATTGTTTTTGGAGTCACGACAAGTTGCATATGTGTGGTGCAGGTGATTCAGACCCGTGATTAGGAAATTAAAATGAAGGAAAACAAGCCCGATTTCTAACTTTGTACTTGGCAAAATCGTCGATCCTGTAAGACTCCGCATGGAACAATTTCAAGTGCAATTTAAGGCCATACCTTATTTGAGTTTAATCTTGCATTTTGTAGATGCTTTCGATCGTGAATACAGACTTGCGTTCAGCCAGCTGGGGCATCGTGAGCTGGCGCGTCTTCGTGTGTATGATCGTCCTCCTAATAATGCTATCACGTGGTGCAGGCGTATTTTTAGTGATTTAGAGTTGTAGAGACGTGCACAGAAATCAAAGAGTGAATCAGGAAAAGAGTTTTGCCCTCGAATTCTAACCAACTGTTGTGATGTTTTTGCCGTAAGGAGTGTAATTGTATGACAGAAAGTTCGTTCATGATCATTAGTGTTCATCATGTTTAATTCTTGATTATGTGTAATTCCAAGATACCGGTCACCAAATCATTGTTTCATCAATATGTTACAGCTTAAAACTCTAAAACAGAAATGTATCGGAAATACATCATGAATATCTCGGCGACACAAGTTGATTGAATAGTCATTTTTAGTCAGGGAACTTTGACTTACGAAACGCAACCTAAATATTTACATTCCATTTTAAATGTACACGTGTTTTTATTTTTCTTCAATGTTTGAAAGGTTGTTGTTAATCTTGGGAGTTTTATTAAGACATTTTTTTCAAGACTTATTTTTCTTGCAAGTACACGGTGTATAATTCTGCCGAAGTGTGATTCACATTAAAACCCATTTTTGCAAAAGCATTTGCTGCATTTTTAAGCCACGTCAAGATGAGTTTGTAAATTTAGTCCGTATTTGTCGGGTAAATGTGATAAATACAATGCATAATGTGCTCCACCTGCACTTGTAGAGCTTTAATTCGCTGTAGGAATATTTGCAGTATTAAGTTGTCGCAAATTGAACTGTGAAGATGTACTCTTCAAATTTTTCAGTTGGAGGATCTTGAGTTCATTTCATAATTGGTGCTTGTATTACTTAAGAAGCCTTGGTCTTCCGGACCATAATTGTACCAAACTGTCAGTGTATAAATGTTTTTGTGCCAAGTAGAAATATCATGCTTTCTAGAAAGCTGTGAAAGTATTGAACGTTGTAAATTTGTATATAGTATCGAGAAACTTGAATATTCATTTTTCCAAATGAGCACAAAATTTAGGTGTCGCAAATCAGAATTTCTACTTTCCACTTTTGAATAAGTTTGTTTAATAATGTGGAAAAAAAATTTGTGTGTGCTTTCATACACACAATCTGTCGTCTTCACTGCATCGGAACAAGTGTGCAAATTTGGTTTGTTTTGGTATGTAATATGAGTGTAGAACTGTTTCACGCATTATTTTTACAGATATTTAATTTTTCGAAGAAACCGTCAAAACATGAGGCCCAGATATCCGAAAAAGTATGATGTGTGCTATACAAAGCAATAAATTTGAACTTGCCATTTAATCTGTAAATTGTAGAGAGCTGGGATATTTACTCATAATTTCTACATTCCTATCTCTCTGGTGATAACATACTAAATGTATTCTTTTTATCAATGTGTACACATTGTTGTAAATATAATTTGTAAATGGGAATACGTTATGTAATGTTTAAAAGTGAAAAATCAGTTTTGCAGTTTTTAAAAATTGTGGGGGAAAGGGAAATTTGTTGCAATTATTGAAATACTGAATTTTATCTTGCGCCCGTTGAAGCATGCTTGATCATGTCAACTTGTACAGAACGCTTCAAAAGAGTGCACTGAGTGCTTCTCGAAGAATACTTGAGGAAATTAAATAAACAACTGAAATTGAAATTATACAGTGTGTATGTCTTCGGTTAGTTAAAGGTTTCCGTAAAAAATTGATAAAGAAGTAAAAAGTTGATATTAAAATATTATGTAACATTGCTAAATACAAAATAGCACCATGAATATAGCTTCCCGAAGGATGAACTAATATTATTACACTACAAGCTAAAGGAATACTGTACTATCGTAGCATGACTGTTATGCATAATTCTTCCTGAGCACCTTTTAATATTGCACGGACAAAGTATCTTTGAGATACGGCCCAGCATCACTTTTAAGTAGATCTCTAATGTAATCGGAAAATCCTAATTCACTGGCAAGTCTGTACGATATCTGGACATCTGTACAATGTCCAAGCAATTTTCTCATGTTACTACTGGCTTGCTTTGAACGGGATGGTTCGCTTCGAAATCTACAATGCAAATAAAATCCATTCTTTCAAAAATCCGAGCCGCACTTAACATGCACAGTTATTCACATCACACAGTGGTAAACGTTTTGAGTGCAAACGTTTTTACCTTTCAGCTACTTCCGTTATCACAGCTGGGGTTAACTTGACGTGTCGTTTTAGGTCTGTAAGATATTTGAAGTTGCCACTCAAAGCCACTTGTTGATTTATTGCCGCTCCCCAGTCACTGTGTTGTCCATAGCCCTCTGCCACCATATACGCCTGAAACGTCCACATTCGATCATTTACGTTACGTGCTCAGAAAGTCTAAACAAGTGTCCTCCTTCACGTATGATATTTTTCTTTTCACTGTGTCCGTACGTCAGTGCGGTCGCTTGTTTCAAAACATTCCATTGGATTTAAAAAAAAAAAAGATTACCTCCCAAAATTTTTCATGTTTGATGATAAACTTGCTGACTTGCTCCTTGCTCAGGTTGAGAAGCTGTTGTCCTGTTGGTAACATCTGTATCTGTAGCGCAACAAGTCTTGCATTTTTCACACATTTTTCTGCATGACGTAAACAATCCTCCTGAAAGGTAAAGTAGCTTCGCGATGTATACTAAAAACAAAGGATATAAATATCGGGTAGTGAAAGTTTCATAAGGTGGCTCGTTGTGTGTGTGTGTGGTAGAAGGGCCGCGGAAGGCTGCGGACAGCCTCGGATGGCCATGGAAGGTCTCGGGCCTCAGAAGTCCTCAGAAGGCCCTTTCACACCCTTTTCACCTTCTCACCACCCCTCACACCCTTTTCACCTTCTCACCAGCCATGGAAGGCCTCAAGACAGCTGTGGAAGGCATCGGGCTGCGGAAGGCCTTGGAAGTCCTCAGAAGGCCCTTTCACACCTTTTTCACTAGCCTTCTCACCCTTTGCACCCCTTTTCACTTCTCACCAGTCTTCTCACCCATTTTACCTTCTCACCAGCCTTCACACCCCTTTTCACCAGTCTTTTCCCTCTTTTCACTTCTCACCAGCCTTCACACCCTTTTTAGTCATGCCTGCTGCTGATGAGCAGCAGAGTAACTTATCTTCTCACTATGTTGTTGGTTTGGTTGCTTGCTTGTAGACGGAAAAGTTAATTTCAACTGTGACACAAGATGGCTCTGATTAAAAAAAATAACACTAGATGCTCTCTATCTTAATGATACCACAGACTGCTAATGACACAAGTGCTAAATGCCACCAGATGGCTCTGGTTTCAAAAATTAACACTAGATGGCTCTCCATCTTTTTGACACTACATACAGACTGCTAATGACACCACAAGTACTAAATGTCACCACATATGCTATGAAGCAGATATTTGAATGCTAAAAACAGATATGAGTATCAAACTTAATATTTGATATTACTATCACTTAGTGCAGGTGCAACACAATGCTGGTAGGCATTCTTGTTCACCAGTCTTCTCACCCTTTTCACCTTCTCACCAGCTTTCATACCCCTTTCACTTTCTCACCAGCCTTTGCACCCTTTTCACTTTCTCACCAGCCTTTCCACCCTTTGCACTTTCTCACCAGTCTTAGCACCCTTCACACCCTTTATACCTTCTCACCAACATTTGCACCCTTTTCACCTTCTCACCAGTCTTCCACCCTTTACACCTTCTCACCAGCCTTTGCACCCCTTTAAACAGTTCTGCATAGATGCTACCTCTTTGAAGGTTAAATCACAAATGATGAGGTTTTCATGGTGTCTTCTTGTCTTAAAGAGTGCAAAAGGGTGAGAAGGGAGTGAAGGGTTGCAAAGGGTGTGAAGGCAGTCTAAACTAGGTTTTTGGGTCCCCACCACCTGTGAGTGCAAAAAGTTAAAATAAGTTCGATTGTAAGATTTAGTGTTGAGTTGTCCCCACCACCTGCAAGTAGAACCACCACCCAATGTAAATTCAGAAAATGGCAATTGACATTCATATGTCCCCACCACAGGCCGAAAATTTCGGGGCAAAAAGACCAAAGCAAACACTAAGGTGACTCTAACGAGCTACCAAAATGTCCCGTCCTCTTCAAATATTCATAATATACTGGAGCATAAAAGGCTACTGGGCACAAGTCCTCTCTTTAACAGTGGTGGCATGGACTATCAGGGTTGTCACACTCCGATCACCATCCCCGTGTTTTCCCTGTGCTCTTAATTACCGCCCGCGTACGTAGTACGACGGGAAGGTACTGTTTTCACAGGCGTCTGTCTGTCCACAGGGGGGGTAATCGGGTCTGGTCCCGGGGGGGGGGGGGGTGGGG
>JBCAUG010035442.1:0-10095 GCA_038406175.1 Haplosyllis leylae | reverse complement strand
TATCTAGAACACAGAGGACACTCAGCAGCTGCACCCTACCCGTCTAGTAGGGAGCTCGTGTGTATGCAAGTCTGTGGGAAGAGTTGAATAAAATATCGAGATTGAGCAGTGGAATTACGTGTCTTAAGTTTTACCTGCGTCTGGAAGCGGCATCTTGTTTTCATCCAAACCAGCATACACTTTCATCTTCTGCAAATTATATGTTAGCAAAAATTTAATCAGAGTTTAGGGTCAATTTCACCAATTTGAGAGCAGAAGTACTTGTCACTTACTGCTTTCTCCGTTTCATTTCTCTGTGAGTAACCTCCTACATCGTCGTTGGTTATGTAGACTGGGTGGTATGCAGCTTGATTGTTTACGGTATTACCGGCTTGAATTTTAAAAGTGTAGTTCATTCCCCTTTTCACTACTAGTTCAGGTATTAATATGCCATTGACATAGAAAGCAATTCCCCAACTGTTCGCTTCTGTAAGGGAAGAAAAAATATCCTGTATGGAATAGTACTGCATTGAAGACGGCGGGATTGTTTAGCAATAAACGATTAAAACGGGAAGTAGATCTGCTGACTTGTAATCCCAGTGTATCCTTGGTCGCCACCAGCGGGACCTATGGTGATGCGGAATTCAGTTTGGTCGCGGATTTGAGGAATGTTCCACGGTTTTGGTTTTGGCTCTGGTTGAGTAGGCGGCCGGAGGGCATTGCAGCTGTTTACTCCACTGCGACCAAAGTTCAGTTGTTTGCTTGCTGCAATTGCGGTGAATGAATAGTGTGAAATTACATTGGCATGTTGTTTGATGTCATCCTATATTTAAAAGCTGGCCGGGTCCAGCTCAAGTTGCGAGATTTCGTACGGTATGTAGAACACAAACGGGCTCAGTATTGCTGGGGATATTGAATACTCCTGCAGGAAACACATAACCGAGTAATATGTCAAACAGGGATAAAAAGCCCGTAAGGGGTCTGACCTAGTAGTTTCTAAAATATTTTATTGAGGAATATTTTTACAAGAAAGTATTAGGTCTACTAACTGCCGGCAATCTGGTGCTTCGTTGCTATATTGCTTGGGTTTAGTCTTCCTATGGCCCACACTACATACTGGTTTCCGCTGGACATGTAGACTTTATCTCCCACAGTATCTCCTAAAACCGAACAATATGGTACATTTCAAAGTTGAGAGTGTACTGTATAAGTAAAAAAAATTTAGCACAAATTTAAACATGGCTCCGGGACTCGTCTATATCTATTTTAGTTGCTGCATCTGTTTAAAATCTTTACGAGACTACCTCGTAAAAATCTTTGCCAGGTCAATTTCGTAAAGATTATTAGTGAAAAAATGTTTCACAGGTGAAACTCGGAAAAAGTGTGAACAAAGGGGATCTCTTAAATATTAAAAAAATCTGCACAATTTCATCACCAGGGGCAACTAATGCGTAGTACATGCAAACCACTGGTTGCGGCCATGTTTGTACCATTTTTTGACGACGTTACCTGTGTTCAGAGCCCTCGAGAATTTGACCCTGGTAATTCCATTGACCCGACTCCCGGACACTCCAGTCACACTATTTGTTGCTCCACTCACTTGAGAATCCGGACATGCACCAACGCCTACGGAACACTAAAACGATCACGTTTAAGAAATGTTAATTGAAGCGTTAGACTAGTCATTTTAGAGAAACGTTTTCAAGACTTTCTCAAAGCATAGGAATTTACAAGGATTTACTGAATTCACTGGAGTATTAAGGGTAACTATTCCAGGATGAAGATTTCAATTTCAATGTTGCAATGACAATTGTGTATCATTGTGGCATTCATTAGTCATAATAGTAAAATGATTTTAGTCTATGAGATATTGACCAAATAATGCCTAAAAAAGTATTTCCCACATCTAATGACTTTTCCCCAAATATGGGGCTGGTAAAATTGGCACAGTTTGCCAACGGTCCTGTGCTCCAAAACAACGCACATAAAGATTTCTAGTCTTTTGCCTTCCCTGCGGAATGAATATAAGCTCAAATATGTGTGTTATGACATCTTGTTTTTCATGTTATGCTAATATCTGCGTATCACCTAAATTACGCAGTTGAGTTGTGTAATCGCACACTATTACACATTCACCGAGTGCAACAATTTCAGATATTTTTTTCTGGCAACCTTTCCGAGGAAGCTAGGTTTCTTTTCTGATGTAGCGACAGCTTATTGGCCGCAGATGATAGAGGTAGCTTATTATTTGAAATCATAGTTTTGGCTTCTATCCTGGGCACCAGCGCAATTTGACAGGCACCCAATCAGAATAAGAGCGTGAACATGGGAAAAAGCTTACAAACATGAAGTCCCTTTTGGCTTCT
Source organism: Haplosyllis leylae (assembly GCA_038406175.1). NCBI lineage: Eukaryota > Metazoa > Annelida > Polychaeta > Phyllodocida > Syllidae > Haplosyllis > Haplosyllis leylae. The sequence continues at coordinate 7,750 of JBCAUG010035442.1, read as the reverse complement.
ATCCCGGGCACCAGCACAATTTGACAGGCAACCAATCAGAATAAGAGCGTGAACATGGGAAAAAGTTTACAAACATGAAGTCCCTTTTTTAATATTGAAATATGCAATAGCCACACGACATACTGGTTTCTTAATATTGAAATATGCAATAGCCAATAATTTTGAAAAAATCCCGACAACTGAACAGCGGAACAAATGCGAGATCACTTCAAAAGCAAACACATTGCAAAGACTGAGTGATCTATTTGGCGCTCGTGTGGTCATTAAAGAGCACTAAAGAATAACTGAATTCAATAGGAAGAAAAACAAGGTTCTTCACCAGTCTGTCTTGTCACTTGTGTCAAAAAGATACTTAATTGTATGTAATCGTGTTCCTTGTGATTCTGGTTTTGACACGTGTGCAGTCTGGACTCACCTGAGATCTTTGGTTGAGGTCGTAATCGTCAGCTTTTGGCATGTTCCCAGAATAGTGAGCAACTACGACGTCGGCGTCGTCCATAGTGCTTGCGCTGCTGGAACCGCTCAATCCAAAGGCCATGTATTGGTCATCATCTGTTAAATAATGCATTAAATCAATAAGGTGTAGTATATGTGCAGGAAATTTCATTTAATAGATAGATAATTTCGATGTAAGCTCATGTTATTTATAAATGATAATAAAAACATGACCGCCTCATTAGGGGAAAAAGTATGAAACCTACCTAGCCTGCCAATGAATTCAAATTCGATGTTACTCCCCTTAATTTCCCAAGCGACCTGGAAATTGTCGTTCATCGATTCACAGTTAGCTAGACTGGTGTCCTATAACATAAAAAAGGATAAATAATTTCTTCACTTTGTAAAATTTGTTCAACAAACAGTATGAACCCTGATATTAGTTTCGTTATTTCCACCTATTTAAAGTGGTTTAGTGTCACAATGAAGTTTAATCCCGAAATATGTAATAAATCACAGTACATAATAAATCAATTCATCTTCACTCATCAATATTTTAAAAATGTCTAAAGTATTTAAACGATACATCTCTAAATGATTCCGCTTGTTATTTAAAGGTGTAGGTTTTGTTCTAAATTTGTTTATTTTAAACAAGCAAGTTAATCAATTATCATTGCCCTTACTAAATTGTTAGCATCATGTTTTAATGTTTGCCAGGAGCCGCAGTAAATTCATTGAAACGAGTGAAATGGGCTATTGCGCTTGAAATACTAAATTGGTAGATGTAGTAATTCACTTGTGAAATTTGTACATCAGGGAACCATAACACGTTTTCAAACGTTGTGCTTGGCTGCAAATTCCGTTTAAGACTCACACACTGAAGGACAGCGATCAATAATTCTTTGCAAATTTTCTGCCTAGTCATTGCTGGGATCAAAATTGCTATCTTTTCCCATCTCAACAAATAAATAGGCCACAAGAATTCAAAAGAAGCAGATAGGGCGAGAAAAACTTACCTTTAGCAATAATGTAGATGTTATAATGTAATTTAGCACTGACAGTAAGGAACTGGTTTTGAAAGTTTATGCTAATTTATTGGCGACGCGGGAAGGGGGTAAAATGCTTACGTCGTGAAACCCAGTAGGGAAAAATATTACTTTTAGAGACAATACGCATCTTAAAACTGCAAAACAACCTTCTTAAACAAAAAATCAAGCCCATTGTCATTCATACTGTTCAATAGTTTGTGCACACTTACCAGGTATGGGATAAGGTTAAGATCTGCAGGGATTTGCACTTCACCAAAATTTACATCTGCTTGTATACAAAAGATACTGAGCCATCTCCAACCGTTTTCCATGATATCCTGGTCTGCTGGCAAGGTTAGCGTAATGGTTTTATCGCTGTATGCGGGCAATTTTTCCGTACTAAAAATTAGTTTAAAATCAGTGAACAAACGTGCAACATATACAGCAATCCCACAGGATTTGTGTTGCAGTGAATCAAGCATTTTTAGATAACATCAAAGAGTATGGACGGTACTCATTGATAGCGTGTAATGTGGCTGACCTTCCAACTTCATTGGGAAGTTTCGGAGTTGTTGCTTCGTTTACATATTTAAGGTCATTTCTCGGGTTCGGGATGGCTGTTTTTCCCACAATGAACCACGCAGCTGTAATTTGAAAACAATACTAAACAAATATTATTAACTAGATATGGTCCAAATTTACTCTCTCCATAAGTAAGATTATTAAACTGAAAAAGGCAATAAAACTAATTTTGTTACTAATTAAAAAACCTCATTACCCGGTCCAGTTCCGTCATAATTGAGACTATTTATTTTAATCGTTCTTGAGTCCAGGATAGTGACCTGCTGGGACCTGACATCGTGAGCATGTGTCGTGAACATTCCGATGTCCCGTGTAGCCGGAGGGCTGCTTTTCACATCAGCCGGGAAGGTAACATGTCCGAAATCGGCCTGAAATGTTTTAAGAGCAAGATTGTTCAATCAGTTAAACGAATTTTACATTCTAACATTGCAAAATTGGTTTTACTTTTGCTGTACTTTTTTACTGTTTAAAAATCGTACTCCAGTTTGATTATGGGAAATTAATAGGGACTTTTTGTGATCTCATTAAAGGGTTCAATTGCTGATGAAAAGAGCGGTCATTTCAATAATTTTGAAGGTCCAATCAATTGTTTGTATTCAGGTCATTAACAGTTCAATTTGTTGGGATGATCGCTGTCTACAAACAGTTTTTCATGTCAATGGATATTGAAGGAAAACATGTTATCAATAAATGTTTAGAACAAAAATGTTGCTACAAATTCGGGGCGTAAAGTGTGTAAAATTGTTTTTGTCCCAAATATACCCTTTTACATAAAAATGGTAATGGTCTGTTGATAGTGTTTTGGTTTGAGAGCACTGTATTTCAGCGGAATGAAGTTGGTGGGACGGACATCGGAGAACAACACACCGTACATGAATTCGCTCATAAAAGACGCGTTTCTTTGACCCAAGTACGGGACATTATCCAACGTCCGTGAAGCAGACTTACTTTTGCAGTTGAGCACCAGACGGACAACCACAGCGCATTCGCGATTAACTTGCCATCCGGAATTCTGATTGTCACATCTTGTTCATTGTATGCTTCCAATGTAGTCGCCCTTAAAAAATTATGTGAAGAATATTGCGTAATATTATAAATTATTTTTCACATTTATACATTAAATAGACCTGTACCATTCCCCAGTGAGAGGATTTCACCATGAATACGGATTGTGAGTACCAGGACAAGTTTAGGTAATCTACAACAATTAAGTCCAATACAAAGATTGACACAGATTGTGTAGCAATTTTGAAGTATGGAATATTCACACTTACTCTCCTCTTGGACCAATGGTTGATGTACCGTGTTCACTGACTTCACTTGTGACCATTGAGTCACCATTAAATCCAATGTAGAACAGAGTGGCTGCATGCAAAAAGTACAAAGTTAATGAGTTTGTTCAACAGCATTAAAATATCATTAAAATATTTAAACTGTTTGAGCACTTTGACCTATGGTCTGAACAGCATAACCTTTCACTTTCTTCACGTGAATACAGTGCACGATTAAATGTTTCGGAACTGTGAATTTTTAAAGTCTTTCTAAAGTCTTAAGAACTTCTCCACGTGCATTTGGAAATTTATTTTGAACGAAGAAAGAGTGCATTTATTACTTGTTGCAATGAAAACAATGAATATAATAAAGTAGAAGAATTTATTGCAAGTTTGCAAAAATCAATTACGATCTGATATCATATGTGTAGAATTTGTGGAATATATAAAATATCTGTGAAAAAAAAGTTTTGCATGTAACCTCCTCACCTGGGGCTGTTCCATCGTAATTAAAACCTGCGATTCGAATTCTCTTATTGTCGACCAGATACACAGTACCTCTAACTTCGTGACCACCTTCAGTCAGAGGACCGAGAAGCTTGCCGTGGTAAACGCCATGAATACCTGTAATGTATGATAATAATCTCTTCAAAATCTGGACAGACTGACTCTGTCTTAAAGCAGATTCAAAGGATATTTTCCCCATCATTTTATGTTACTGACTCTGTCTTAAAGCAGATTCAAAGGATATTTTCCCCATCACTTTATGTTAAATCTTGATTTCACTAATAGGTTTTTGATTAGGGCCTTAGTTGTTTTGGCGCTAAAATTGTGTTTCTGATTTATGATTCCAAATGCTGAGGGAAAGAGATTGAAAAAAAAATCCAAAATAATCAAAACAAACCCTAAAAGTGGTGAGGGTCTTCAAGAGTTCAATAACCTCAGTTATCTTGTTAAATATTCGGTGCGCGACATTAGAGCGCTTTCATCCCAGTATGATCTATGAATTATATATCAGCATGGTACAAATAATAAGCTTCCAGTGAATGACGCAGCAGTTTCTCATGCTACACATAATTTATTTCTATTTTACCCTCCTTAGTTACGTACCAGGTACTACCGGTAGTATGACATAGCAACATATTCAAAAGACACTGATCAAATTAATAAATCTCATCTTTTAAATCCGGACATTTATGCAGAGCATGAAAAGATGGAATTTCCAACTTTATGAAAGTTGACCTCAGATGCATGGCGATCGATTGAACTGGTAGCTATCATAAATTTATGTAGAATTTTGCCCAGTTACTGTCGGGGAATCAAAGATTATGGTGTATTTTACTACACAATATATTGACATTTTACAGTCTGTAAAAGTATTTAAAAGCATATTTTGTATCTACTCTTCAACATTTTACTTCTTTTCTTTTTTTCTGACAACGCGGCGTCTTTTTGGCTCAGATTGAGATAGAAGTTTCGAACTGAGAATGAGATAAAAAAAAGCCCGACAACACGACACGAGATGAATGTTGGTTCTTCGTTTTTTCGCAACCACTGATTTTCATTTCACTTGCAGCATGACAAGATAAAATGTCATTAGATCAAGTAATCGTGCCACGAATTCGGAATACATATCAAGAATGAAAAATATAATGAAAAGTTTTTCAAACCTGAAAAAAGTGCACTGGAACAAATGAAAGCCAGTGTCCAGAACTGCATCGTCATTGTGGCACCACTTCCACTTTCGTGATATGGGGATATTGTACTGTGCGCGGACTTTATGTACCTGCAGTTTTGCCGAGTCACTGAAGCTGATGTACAAGATCAATAATCTTCGATCTATTTTTTTCCAGCTTAGTCAAATTTGTCACCATCAACTTGCGAAAAGAATAGTTCACTGACGGGTTAAATCATTCAGGTGCGTTCCCTGTTTGTGCTTGGGCACTTTTTGGGTGTGTTATCGTTTTATAGTGAGAAATGACAGCCCAAATCAACCACCCGGAAACAAGTTCTGTGTAATTTCCACACCTGAGTGGTTTCGTGACCTGCCTGTAGCATGACTTGCAAGGTTTAGGTTGCGTCCTCTGCTGCTGTGTACTTAAATGCCCGTGCGCGTAATGAAAAAATCATGACCAATAGTATAGAACTACAGCATAATAAATAATTCATGTGACTTACAGACTGTTGCTTGCTGGGGCCAATTGCGCATATGGTGGACATAGTCGAGAGAAAAAAAACACAGCGCACAAGAATACTCGAAATACTTTAAACGTAACGTTAGTGGATCCTGGATGCGAAGACAAGGGGAGCGTAACTGACTACCGGGGTGTCGTTTAATTTTCTTCTCAGAAATCTTGACCTTGCTTCATTTGGCATACTTTTTACTGAAATATTTACTGCTTTTCTTTATTTTATTGAAAATGCTTTAGCTTTTCTTTGTCCAGTGTATTTCCATCATATATTAGGCGTTTTGTTTAGGATATCACCTGTGTGATTCCATAGAATACCTTGAGTTTGTGAACTACCTGAGGTCATGAACTGTTCAGGAATGTGGATGGTCCACTCACAAAGACATCTTCTTTTTTCAAATGAAGACTTTCTTCATTCACATTTTGTTTGCAGGCATGACAGCATTTCTATCTGAAAAGAAAACTTTGAATGAGTCCTAAATAGTCGAGACATGGTGAAACGAGTCGGTAATGTCAGCTCTCCCATCACAATACCCCCTCCCCCCCCCCCACCCCCACCCCAAGTGACCCGCTGGGTTTACGGAGGGAGAGAGAGGTTTTACCAGCCAAGTTCCCCACAAAACCATATTTTCTGAGGGGATATATATATGAGTAAAATCCCTGCAAAACTAGGGGTTTGCGGGAAATTTTGAGATATTTGTTCAAAAACACAGCTCTGAGCCTCTGTTATTTACATCACGAATCAACAGTAGAAAAGAAGTACTTGTCTGTTATAATTAGCCGCGTTTTCATGAACGGAGGTATATGAATTGGAGAAAACAAGAGACTTCCTCCTGTATGACCGCAAGAGGCACACAGTCCGTCGCGTAGTGCAAGAACTCGCTCTCCTGTCCAGGGGCGGGGGTACCCTATTCTTGCCAGGGAGGGGAGTACCCTGTCCTGTTTGAGGGGGGGGGGGTATCCCTAGCCAGGACAGGTGTACCCCCTCCCCCAGGACCTGGAACAGGACTAGGGGGTACCTCTGGAAAGGACCTAGGACGAGAGACCGAGGGGGGTAACCCTCTCCGAAAAAAAGGACCTGGGACCAGAGGCCAGGCGGTGCATGCCCACCCCCTCAGAGAGGACCTGGGACCAGAGGCTAGGGGTACCCCCTCCCTCCCTGTTAACAGACAAACACCTGTGAAAACATTACCTTCTCTCAACCTTTGGATGGGGCAACAACCCAAATTAAGTTACAGTTCTTTTTTTTTTCAGGTATAGGTATGCAGATCCAGGATTTCACTCAGTTTTCTGAAAAACCTGTAATTAAAAAACAAAAGCAACAAGTAAGCAGTCTGACTCATGTCAAAGCTTTTCTCTTTTTTTCAGTCACAGCGTCTCTCCAGAGCGAAGCCACTTATCTTCTCACTTATGCTGTTTGCTCATGGCCAAATACAATTTTTTTCCGATTTCAAAAATTTCATCCAATTTCAAAAATCCCAAAACCAAAATTTGTTTCAGGCCATTCTGATCAACTTTGGTTTTTGGACGTTCCACATCCCATCAAAATGAAATACAAATCCAGATTATATTTTAAAAAAAAAATTTCCGGAAAAAAAGTCATCAGAATTAAAAAATGATTGAACTAAAATGCATTTTAGGAGATTCTAAGCAACTGACTTTTTTTTAAAAATATCATTTAAACCCAAATGAGTTTCAGCAGATTCTGAGCAACTCATGCTCCACATTTGTCTACGAATCTCTATCTATCTGTCTGTCACAAACTCAAACAGATAAGTGTAAGGAAATAGCATTCCAAGTGTATTTCTTTCAAATCCGTCATTCTTAAGACAATTTTAGTTTGACTACATTTATTTTCATATGCAGTGGCGGATCCAGGTTTTCCCAGGGGGCACCAACCGTAAAGGGGGCGTCAACCTACTATTTGACCAATTTTCTCAAAAACTGCATGAAAAAATTAGAATTGCAGCAAATATCTTCTACATAGGAAATGGAGTTCGAACTTTGCAACAATCAGAACAAAGAACTATCTCAATTTATTTACGTTTGAAAATTATTGAAAATCAACCCGATCAGAGGCAGTGTCGGAATGTACAGGGTTCCCACTTTTTCCCTCTCAAGAAATTTGCTGACTTTTCAAGAATTTCTTACATTTTCCCTGACTTTTTCTTAACCCTTATGTGCATTTTACCTTGTGTAAACTGTCTACTATACCTAATCAAAATAAATCCCGAACCCGTCCAAT
>JBCAUG010035431.1:0-10096 GCA_038406175.1 Haplosyllis leylae | reverse complement strand
CTATTGCATATATAAGTGGAATATTTCTGCTGCACATACCTGTAAATTATTTCACACACATTCAAATGGATGCTACAAACTGCCCAAACCCATTTAAGGCAGTGGTCAATATTCTACACTTGCTCCCTATAGCCATTGGCTACCCATCTGGTTGGGTCCCATGGGGCCCTTCACCTAGAATGTGTAGTTGATGGCTCGCACAGTACTTTAGGACTGTGCAGTTTACTAGAACTCCAGTATCTTTGCAGTTTAATTGTTGGGTGTCTCTGCTGAAACACTTAGTCTGTGAAGAATACAAACACTCAGTTCAGGCACAGTCTTTATTGTTACTTCTGAGACCGATTGATGTGAACATACTGAGGAGTGAACACAAAGGCACCAACAGGCTTGTAGAATGTCCAAGGAATGCACAAATGTAGAATTGGCCATTGTCTTGAAATGAGGAGTTTTTGAGGGGGTAGACTGAAGTCTGTCACTATTACACTCTGTACAGCAGCTAACAAATTGTTACACATGGAATGCACATTTAGTAGATACAAATGGCACAGATGGTACAGATAACACACAGTAGGGTACAGCTAAGAAACTCTGCAAGACAAAGACATTGATAACTACAGACATTATAATTTAGGAATTCAATTGATTACATGTACAATCACTATAGAGTCTTTAGAAATGCATTTAAGTAACAGGTTGTGCATGAGGGGGTAGTGAGGGGCTGGCCCTCCTCAGGATCTGGAAGTACTGCCAAAACACCTTAAAGCAGCACAAATAACCTAAACCATACAATTTAGCAGATCCTGGGTGAGGAGGTGGCTCAACTCCTCACAAATGCCTGAGAAGTTCCTGCTGTTGCTATAATGACACTGAATAGTCTGATGGTTATTCTGGAGGTGCTACTTTCATAGGGCATACCTCCTACTCAATACCTATTATATACTCAATTATATACTCAATACCTAACCACCAGAAAATTAGTGCAACTACACAAAGTAGTTCCTATGAGCGGGTGGGAACATGGGGAATTACTGGAGCTATTTAGCACATTTTTATGGTTAACCTAGGTACTGGAACACACTAACTCAGTTTGCCACTAATTCCATCTCAATTGAACCAGTAGTTAATGCTGTGGGCCAGTTAGGGGGTGCATAGGAATACAGTTCTACATGTCAGATGGTGATTGGTTAGACTCATCATGCAATTTGCTAATTGGCTACTGGAAAGGGTGCATGTGATGCAATGATGTTGATTGTGATTTGCATGTGATCAGCACATGCAGCCTATGCAGGAATAACTGAAGAGGTAGCTGGGAGAGAATTGACGTTCTTTTGGTAATTGGAAGCCAAATACATATGTCAAGCCACAAAGGCATGGAGGAACACCTTGTGGCCTTCTACCTTACACAAGCCTCTCCCCACATAGGAAAGGCAGGCAGCTTCGGCAAAAGTCGCTAAACTACAAACCTCCTACTGTAAGGTGGCGGTGAGTACATGGGTCCAGCGGCAGCTTGATAACCAAGTAGACACGTTGAAGACAATAATAAGGAGGCGGCAGCTCCAATTGAAGCGGCCGCACAACATGTGGGAGAGCCTTGAGTCTCTGTGACTGTGAATACCAGCAACCGATGCTTATGCGCCAATTGCCAGTGTACAAGTGCACTTGGGGCAGAGTCGTGCCAGCTTTTAAACTAGGCATGACATCATAATGCAAGGTGCAAAAGAACATTATGGACTTATGGGCGGACTTGCCTCCCATTGGCCAAGTGCACCCCAATCATGTGAAGCACGCATGAAATAAGTGGCAGGAAAGCAACTCATTGGTCAGGCACACCCCAGTAACTGTGATGTGGATGACACAAGGAATGCTTCCCATAAGGATCACAATGCTCATACAAGGAACATTCTGGATGTAGATCCAGAAGACTCCAATGGAGTTGTGTAGACTCCTAAGCACCAAAAAAGAGGACAAGAGAGGACTTGCCTCTCCAAGAGAGAAGGCCCTTGTTGCATTGGATAAGGGATCTCCACAGGGAGACCCACCTGAAAGCACTCGTGGCCAACAGAAATCAAGGGGGCCCACCTTTCGGTGGCACCACACCCTCCCCCAGGTCAATATTAGTGACCACACTTTATTACAGAAGGCAAGACTTACAACCATGCATGTAACAAAGATCACAAATAAAAATCGAGAAAATACAAAACTAGGCACCTTAAGGGGGTCAAATCGACTATGAGTAACTTAAGCTTGAATAATACTGATTAGGTGATAAAACTTTACAATCACATAAACTAACTAAATTTATGGTGCACCACATCAATCGAGGGTCCGGAGTCCCAGTACAGAGCCATCAGCAAAGAACACCAGACTTCCATCCAAGGGGGGTGCCTGCTGCCTACTTCTGATTAGGATGATCACAGTCTTCTTCCTGAGTAATAGTTGAGGCACATCAGCTGCCTTCCTAAGGAGACTAAGTGTGGCGAGTCTCAGATAGATGTACTGGGTAGCAGAGGCAGGTGGGAGTCTCTGCATAGAGACTAACCACCATGGGCCTCCATGTGTCACACTCCTGACAAGGTACCACACTCCAAAGGGAGTGAGGCAAACTTAGAGCATATCAGGCATCAGGATCCACCCCTCCTTGGGGACACCTTGGAAATGGGAGGCCGTGCAATGTTGAGGTTGGCCACACCACTGGCAATGGTCATTGGTGTTGCCTCAGTCAGTGCCTCAGCAGTGTCCATGGGAGCCTGGGTCTGGATTGTATTGAGGATCTGGTTGTCCTGCTTAATGGGAGGACTGAACTCCTCATACATAGGGGCACTACGAATGCCTCCCTCAGCTACCCTTGCATATCGCAGGAGGGTCTGGGCCTCCATAACTGTCCTCCCTGCCTTTGAACTCATATTGCTCCTCAGAAGCTTCTTCAGCCCCCTGCTGAGTGGCCAAGCTGTCTGCAAGCTCCTCCCGACAATCTCAGAGCCTCCTTTCAAGCTTTTTGACCTTGTCCCCTTTAGTGTTGAGGTGGGATTGTGCAGTGGAGACGGCAGCTTTAGCCACCTCCCTGGCCTCTTTATTGTTCTTGGGGATGTCCCTCACTTTCCCCCAGAGTCAGCCCAGCTCCATGCAGAGGTCATCTTGAGGCCGTGAGTGTCCTTCAGGTCCTGTTTGGCCTCCTGTAGCCATACCTCCAAGTCATAGAAGCTTTCTGTGGTGACACGGATAACCACATCCTGATGCGTAAAGTCAGACAGCATCATACTGACAAGGGGACCTTCAGCAAAGTCCCAGCAGTGGCATGAGTATGTTGTGCCCCATCTTCCGAGCTGTCTGGTCTTAAGACCGGTCTGCCCCATCTTCCAACCAAACCCTGGTCAGAAGATGGGGTGCCAGTCATAAGACCGGGCTGCCCCATCTTCTGACCACAAGTCTTGCCCCAACTTCCGACCAAGTCAGAAGATAGGGCAAATTTGCCCAACTTCTGACCTGCCCCAACTTCCGACCATCAAATATCATTTGTGATTTTCTTTAATTTCAAAAAATCAAAATACAAATACATATTTTATTCATTTAAATCATATTCTTTATTGTTAAAACCACAAATTCATACAAATTCAACCACACACAAAAATATTTACATGAATACATCACATTTACATCAAGCATAAGATATCTATTCATGTTTTTTAATATTCTTTGTTACTTGCTTCAGTTGAATATGAACAAATATGTTCAGAATGTTAGGGAAATATTCTGCAAGTACCTTTGGAATTTCAAGAATAATTCCTTCAGACAAATATTGAACCAAGTGCTTTCTAGGATTAACAAAATCATACTGAGAAGGATCCTTTCCTTCTAGCAAACATTTATCAAATGCTATTGCAAACACACCACAATCATTTTCATTTTCCTGTTGAACATTCATGATGTTTATCTTTACCTTGTCCCTGTGAACATATTTTGCAATGAGTTCTTTTGTTTCTTGATTGATGCCATTGTACAATGAATCAGACACATCAACAATCCTGTCAGAAAGACCTATGTTACTAATAGTAATGCAATGGTTACTATTTACATGAAGATGAAATTCAAAAGAAGGGATATCTCATGAAAAGTTCTGTTGCAACAAAGTGTTTACCCATCTACACCTAGATAATCTTTTTTCAGAACATTGTTAGCCATCAAGATGTGCTTATCTGTTAATAATCCATTTTTGTGGTTGAGAAGGATTATTATGTGGTTCTAATTGCTCTTGTGTTGTTGTATCTGCTGGTGAAGATGATTGTGTTTGGGCTACTGGAACAGTTGAGGGTTGTGTAACCTCTGTGATTTCTTCCTCCATTACAATAGGTTGTTCTCCACCAGGAATGAGCTGAGATCTAGGATTCTGGTCAATTACCAACTTGTAAGGCATTTCCTTTGTTGGAGTGTTAACTTGTGTTTTGATGCTGTATTTTATCCTAGAAAGCCAGGAAACCCATGGAAAGGACATTTTATCTTCAAATTGTTCATCATTTTTTATAGCTGCTATCGTCCCTTGTACAGTATTATTTCCTCTTTCTACAAGTCCTTGAGACTGAATTTTCAAGTGTACCATTCCCACTTGACCAAGTGTCAAGCAGAGAGTGCAGCAGCTGGTTTACAAACTCTCTACCATTATCAGAATGAAATATGTGGTGTGGTCCAACATAAGCAAGAACTCTTTGTTAAATCATAGTTGCTACCTCATTTGCTGATTTATCTCTCAGGGAAAACAATATGTTGAACTTTGTAATATGATCTTCAAAATGGCCAAAATCACCATCTGGAGAATGTCTCATGTCAAACAAATTTTAATTTGACATATAGAAGTGTCAAAAGAGAAGTTCAGAGGTGTGAGAATGAAGTGGATTGTAGTAATGGGGTGCTACACAAGTGAGAAAAATAGTTAAAATGTGTTAATGAAGTGTTAATGGTTTCAAGATGTATTAGAAATTAATAGATCATAAAAGTTTAAAAATCTTGAATTACAACTATTAACTAATTTTCTTTCAATAATAAGGTATCTAAAACAAAAAATAATAAATAAATGAAATATTTTGAGATATTCATTGAAAAACAACTTTTGAATACTTGCCCCATCTTTAGACCTTGCCCCATCTTCCGACCACCTGCCCCATCTTCCAACCTGCCTGGTCTTAAGACTGGAACCCCATCTTCTGACCAGGGTTTGGTCAGAAGATGGGGCAGACCAGTCTTAAGACCGGGCAGATCAGAAGATGGGGCACAACATAGACATAGTGTTTCTAGAACCTAAATCTTACAGGAAACCTAAGAAAGGTAAAAAAGATATGATGATAATGAAAGCCTACTTATTGTTGAAGTAGTAACAAAATAGATCTATTTCAATCTCCTGCTGGAAAGCAAGTTTATGTGATTAAACTCACATCACTCATGGTTGAAAACTATAAATATTGCATGTGCAAGGAACCCAATAGCAATGGTGAAGAGAAAAATGTCAAATTTTACACATGCACAAAAGCAGAGGGACTGTTTCTGATCAAATATGATCGAATTTTACACTGTTCCTGATGGTTTTGGTAAAGTCAGGTAAATATTTAGTGAATGCTTTACTAGTGTTCCAGTATTCCAAATAAATCTGAACATCATGCAAAAATGAGAACATATCACATTTTTCCATTGTCTTTTAAGGGTGATCAAATCTACTAGACAAGTGAAAGGCCAAATACTCAATCACTTTGGATAAGTAGTACATAGCTGTATGTCTGGAGAAGAGTGAGCACTTGATTGATTTAGCATAATTAATGTTAAGGGTCATTGAAAGAAAAGATTTATTTATTCTTTATTTTGTTTATTGTCAAATTTGTCAAGTTTGAAGCAGGTGGGAATATTTTACTGAAAATTCATAGCTCTCATTGTAATCAATGGAGTCGCTTCAAAATGGGTTGCAACCCCATTCTGGAGCAACACTTTCTGGAGCAACACTATTTGTTTCCATTTATTTCAATGAGAGCTATGTCGTAAGCATCATTGCAGCGTTGACGCTGACTTGATGTAAACGTGCCCTTAAAGGAGGATGAGAAGTAATTTGTGAGCTACTGAAGATCAGTCTAAGAAGTGCCATGTGCAATGAGTGATCCAGCAGTCTTTTGAATTTACTACCTGTTTTCGTTTTTACATGAAATTCTTCTCGTTGTGAACAGGCATAATAATAGTCTGTTGGGTACTTTTTATGGCTACTTTAAATTTCGAAACTCAAGTACCAAGAAGTAAGCTAAAGGAATTTCCCAGGTTCCCATCAAGGAATAACAAAGTCCAATTTGTTTAGGTTGCTTTGTTGACAATATCTTATCTGTCAATTTTTTTTATGATTGCAAGCTTTTATTTCTCTGATCAATACAATAAATACACTTTACCTGTTCAGGTGAAACTTCTATCAGTCTGTACTCCAAGGGTTACTGGTGATTGGTAGCTTCAGTCTACTCTCTCCCCTTCTCTCCCTGCTTCTCAACCAGTAAACCTTTTTATAACAGACTGATGTGATTTCACCATCAAAGGTAATACCAGTTTCATGGAATGATTATTTCACAACCACTATGCAATACACAATTCTTTTTAGTAGTTTTCTCATGTTGTACAACATTGTATCACAACAACTCTCTTAATTCTCAGAAGTACATATGGGTTTTCCCCATGAATCATTTACATAACTATTTATTTGGAAAAACCAATGACTCACAATTTCCACTGGGTAGGGGGATTTTTATTGAGTCACACTGTAAAGTTAATCTGTATGACTAATAATACACAGCTAAATAAAGCTGCTTACGGTCGCACAATTAGATCCTCGTCCATTTGGGCAGTACACATGTCTAATAGTTTTTTAGGACAAATTATGTTGGTATACTATCTATCTATCTGTCTGTCTGTCTGTCAACTTATCTATCTGTCTGTCTCATCCTTACTTTTATTCTTTGCTTTTTTTCTTGCCTCCTTTCTCACTGTTGCTTTTTCACCTTCTTTCTTTCCAACTACAGTGTATCTATCTCTTCGTATTATATCTAAATATCTACCTTTTTCCATTTTCTGCAAGTCATAATTCTTTAAAATTACAACTCAAATATCAAATAAGACTGTGTTTGGTAACCACTCCACAATGAGTTTCATTATAGACTGTATTTCAAAACTACAGGATCACTTAAATTTCATTGCAAAAGTTAGAAAAAAATGGTGATGACACAAAGTACTTACTGACCAGTGTAGTTTAGTAATCGGCCTAGTTGAAGCAAAGGTAAAGTTAATTTAATTTCCGGTGGACCAATTTCATGGCTTTTATTTGGAATATATGTGGTCAAATGCATCGTGCGTGCGCAAATAAATCCGAGGAATCCACCACAAAACAAGAACATAAGTGAAGACTCTGTAACTGAGGGGAGATGTCACCAGTTGTTTGAAACACTACAGGGGCATAAGTGGCCACACGAAGAAGGACTGATGTCTTCCAAAATGTTTTGAAGCTCCATGTGTTTTCCTGTCGTTTCAGTGCGTTCATCTTCAGCAGCCAGCAATGGTGACATGAACGAAGCTTTTGCACTTGGACGAAGTGCTCGGTCTATTTCAATAGCTGGGATTGTTGTGGGAACGATTACATATGTATGTTTCTTGGTTTATTGGCTTGCGGTGATAAATGATTAATATTATCGAAAAGTATTGATGAGAGAAAGTTATCTAATGATTAGAGAATATGTAATCCAATCTGTGACAACTAGGAATTGGACACGGTGGTTCAGAAATATCAGCCAGAAAATAATGTGATTTTTACTTTTCACAAAAGTCACTGAGTCATATATTTTTCTAACGTTTCTAACAAATGACAAAATGTCGTTTGTTTTCTCCTAAAATATTCAAAGAGAGCAATTAAAGTTACAATACAAGAATATCTTTTGTCATTGTGTACAATTGTATACCACTTTCTGAATGATTAATTATCTCTTTTTATATCTGGTATGAGGCATCAAATTTGCCACAGAGGGACCTCACTGTATTTTCTGAAGTGAAACGTAGTTTCAATAAACTTTGTAAAAATTCTTACTTTTAAAATGTCAGGTTTATATCCAAAAGGGTTTCTGAATTTCAATCCTAGTTGTTTATTTTTCAAATAATCAAAAATAAAAGAAAGTAAGAAAGTTAGATGACGGCAGATTAAGCTAATATCAAACTTCATATCAAGATTGTTTAAAGTTGATTTGAAGTGACACTTTTAAGTCGATTTTGGAAGAATTGCATTCACAATTTAGACAAATGAATAAAATGTTCAATAAGATAAAAGATTTTTAAAAATACTGCAAACTAAAAGCTTGCTTGTGGGCACATTCATTAGCAAAAACTTTTCTTGTCATTCACTTTGTCACAGGACTCTCAGTATAAAATGTATCGTCTAAAGTCCAGTAAATAAAATGGTTTTTAAGACATGGCTGAGTTCGTCATCTAATTCTAATTCGATGAATTCATTGAATTGTTCATGCAGTGAGCTGGCCATGAAATGATATAAGGGTTTCCATAACAGAAGTTATCAAGCAGAAGTTGTACATAAAAATAGTGGACTAAGATTTTGTTCGATGATAGTAAAGTCACTGCCTGGAATTAGCATCGGAATTTAAATTTTCTCAACTTCATAGTAATACAAGTATCATCAGATGAATTTGTCGAATGAGATGAGCAATTATGAAAAAGCTAGAAGGAAAATTTTCGAAGAGGTGGAAAACATGGTCGCCATAAATTGAAAGGAAAAATTTCACCATCATGATGCTGAATTATATTTGGCCAAAAATTAAAAGATTATCAACAGTCATAAATTCAGGGTATGTTGACCTAATTATAGTCAACAGCGTTTTCTACCTTGTTGATCTTCAATGATATCTGGATATGAATGAGTAAGGAAAGAGAGACAGTCCAGCCTCATCCTTAATTTGACGGACTTCAGGGACTAAATGTGAGTGTGGAGTACATGTACCTCCTCAAAAGAAGGAAACAATTACATTCTAATACTGGATACACAAAGAGACATTGGATTTTTTCAACATGAAAACGATAATGTAGGTGTATGGACTATATTTTAATAATGACTGTAGCAGAATATATTGATCGAGCACTAATTGCAAAGTAAAAACTGAAGTACAGTGCAGTGTGGTTTGTTTTGGAATGGCTGCCTGGGTTGAAAGCAATTGGACATTTTAGTGTATGCTTGTTGATTCCTCATACACTGCTCAACGTAACCTCGTCTGAGTTGGTTTTTCCAAACCCAAAACAATTCATCAAAAAGATATCAGATTTCTGATAGTTATCATGAAAAAAAGATGGATGAGGATTGTATTACTACTATTTTCCTTCTTTTTACGGTAAGTCAATGTTTCTTTTGTTCCTTATGTATTAAATAAATCTGGAAAATTTTGGTAAATTAGCAATTAACATATATAAAGTTTTCCATTCAAATAAAATTCGCGGTAAGTGACAACTAAATATTTGAAATAAATTTATTGCAAAGATCTATTCCAAAAAGTTGCAACAATCCTTGGGGCAATACGACGTATTTATTAATTGCGAAGGGCAATTAATAGGAATTTGTAGTAATTTTGCACATTTCGATTTGCATTTGAAGCAAAGCTTCCCGTTTCATAAGGGTAAAAATACGTCCAGTGGAGTTAAGTTCACTTGAGGAAGATAAACTACAGCTGTAACTAGAGGGTAACCTACCGGTATGCAGCAGTCTCCGCAATAGATCACATGGCCGCAAAGTCCCCCTCCTCATTGAAATATTTTTTGTCATTTTTGAACTCAGGAACAAAAGTTAGAAAGTAAGTCAACAGCCACCCGCCCCCACCTGCAGAGACATCAGATGAAAATTTGGGGTCAGCTAATACATTTTGACCACATTTTTGTCCCGCCAGTTCTGGTTATTTGCATCGCAGTTAGTGGGAGACCAATAACAGGGGGGTTCAGCGCAGTCGAATGCGTGTTGTTCATCTGCAAAAGTTTACATTGTATTCATGTCAAATGTATACAAAATTGAAAAATTGCACTGAAATGTGTTATGGCGGAT
>JBCAUG010035420.1:0-10096 GCA_038406175.1 Haplosyllis leylae | reverse complement strand
ATTTCCTCAGCACACAATCCTAAGTACAAGTTCTCTCTAAGCTGTACACACATCAACTACCCAGGGCTGCTGCATGCCCCTTTCTTTTGCTGAAGCTGCAACATGCTCCTGGTAAAGCTGCTGACCTCTGCAGCTAGAACCTTGAACTATCAACAAATACACACAAATATCAGTACATGTAGGATTTATTTGGCTAATATAACATTCTTGTGCATTACTCTGCCTAGACTACAAAGACCTGCCTTGAAGAGATGTCTGGTTTGCTAATGTGGGTGTCATGGCATAGTATGACGTTATGAATAATATTACTATTTCAAGAGCCAAAACTTTCAGTTCACGTACTATTCCTGAATCTTCTAGTCTTATGTTATTCAATACCCAATTGTCATAATATTTCCACGGGCAATAATTATTAAATGTGCGTATCGTCAAACTTTGGTTGATTGTTGTTGTAAGATACTTTTCATTTCCTTTATTTTCTTGGTGTGCAATCTTGTTACCGTAAAGGGTTTACTCTCGCTGGTAAATGGTAAAAAATCACTTGTAGGAAGAGCTGCGGTGGAAACTAAATGCTTTGTATTATGTTTAGTTTTCGGCTGGCCTAAACGTCATACAAAATCTAGGTTTGTTTCAGAATTACATGTTTACTTTAATTTTTCCAAGTCCATCGAAATGATTCCAGTCATTTTCTTTACGTAATAGTCATCTTCGGAAATCGATGAAGTAGAAATAGAGACTTTTAATTTTTTGGTCGGCAACCGACGCGTACTCCAGTTTTGGATAACACAGCCACCCATTGTCTTGAAAGATAGGGTATGATACAGAAATAATAAATGGTAAATATATTGAAAAAGCACTGCGAAAAGTTTTCTGTGGAACCTGAGAATTTTAGTAATTTTATTCACACTCAAACGAGAGAGAGACGGAGTGCAACATTGGTTTATTTACACCTTTTTACATTTATGTACAAATATTTTTAAGAAGCTAATATAAAATTACATATTTCTGCTAGCGGACAAAAGGTTTTGAATACAGAGTTCGCAGGGAAATCGTTATTTGTGACTAGAATACGTTTAGCAAGCAAATTTGAATAGCTTACTGGACGAAAGAATGTCAGCAACTAATACCTTATTCCACACAAAGTAACAACACTTAAGTAGTGATCCATGATTTCCCAGAGGAAAGGACGTTCATCTCTTAGAGAGGAAGGCAACACTTATTATGTAATTTCTCTCCTTAAAATGATATGGAGTGTTTTGGAAACATCAATATTTACCCTATTACTATGCTAAAGACCCGTCATTCTCAAAAAATTGATTCCGATGCATGTTTTTGTACACTCAAATGTCACGAGGCAAATGAAACTTTCATTTCAATTGTTTCCGATGCCATGTGATGCATACCGAGGATTACTTGACAGAATTCATTGTTGACATCGATCTTGCTTCAATTACACCATGATTTTCTGGATTGAATAAAGATGATTTGGTGCAAAAAAGCTACAGTGCTGTAATGAATTCTGATGCTTTTAAAAAAGAGATCCTGTACACGGAGGGTGGCCGGCGACTAACTAACTGATAGATGTCCCTTTCTTTTTGCGGTTGCTCTTCGTTGTGACGAATTACTGGACCCGTCATTTCGAATGCGTAAAATTATATTTCAATGTATGAGACCCAACATATGTATTTTGAAGGTATTTGCTGGCGTTATCAAATATGCTATTGCGTAAATAAAACACTTTTTTACACAAAGAGATGGGTCGGAGTCGAGAACTATTTGAATTATTTGATTACAGCTGACATTGAAATACATTAACATGTATGGCACCCATATTGGTTGTTGAACAAATTTAAAACTCACCCGAGTAATCGTTTCGAGCAAATATCAACTTATAAAAGAGAAACTATACGACAACCGATGATAAAGAATACTGGATTCTAAAATGGTATGTATCTATTTCAATCTATGCTAGTTTCTTATTACCCAAATTTCATTCAAAAATTTTTCTTTTTGTTGGCACTTTATTGACATCCTTTTCACATTAAAGTTCGAAGGTTGTCGGTGACACTAAGAGCGAGTTTAAAAAGTTTTTGATCGCAGAAATAAAATCACGCCGCTAGTTCGTTGACTTTTCAAACGTCCAAAAAAGACCTGGAACGTTTTCGTTTGGTTGTCTTCTATCCAGTCAAAAAATCGATTTCTTCCGGTCAGTTACACTGCCGTGGAGGCTTGGTCAGTCACCGATGTTTTTACAGCATGCTTTCTGTCACCGACTGATTGTACGGTCCGTAAGATTTGATTGTTACGTTCGTGTAGGACGTTAGGGACTGACGTTTGAGAAGATGGCGCCGGCCTTTCTTCGGCCGGCAGTAACACAGTAAATCCTTCAGGGTACTCCTGAAGTGTACATTCACTACGCAGTACAGGACAAAGTTAATGGCAAAATTTAACGTGTGCATCGCGTTGAAAATTACCATCAATGTGGTGACTGCGTCAGTGTGAGAGCTTTTAACACTGAAGAAAGTGAACTGTATTACTTCCGATGGAGTGACAAGGATAATGAACATAACTACGATAGCTATCAGAGTTGGTGTTATTTTTGTTCCCGGTTGCTGTGTGCGAGTATGAACTCTGTATTCCTTCCTCATCCTGTACGATTCTCGAAGGGCTAGGATAAGGTGCACGTTACAATAAGTTAGCAAGGTCACTGGAATAAAGAATCCCAAAAAGGCCCACAAATAAGTAAACGTGTATTTCAGTTTTGGATTGGTATTTAATGCTCCGGTGTCTAACATATAGTAGATTCTGTCGTGTGGGTGACCATGACACCTGATCTCTGATACTTCGTATGTCCATATGTATGGGATGTCCATTGCAGCCCAGAATACGAATGTCACTACAATTCCGACAATTGTGCCACTGGCGCGAATGAACTCTCTGGCATGTAGGGGGTGACAGATGGCGGCATATCGACTGGCAGCCATTATCAACGTCAGCCAGGTACTGGCGGAGCTGAAGGCATTTTGAAAGTACTTTCCGTAGAGTTCGTAAAACATCCGAAATGTTCTTCCTTGATACACGATCTTTTCTTCACCTTTGAAAGCTTCGGGTAATGCGGATATGCAATACAGCATATCTGACACGGCTAAAGCAATGAGTCCCAGATATGCTGCCTTCTCCATGCTACAGTCCATAGATGCTTGCATCCTTCTTCTTGTCAAAACTAAAATGTTCAGCACATTACCTCCGATCCCAAATAAGCACAAAACTGGCATTACTATGATAGTCACGTAAAATCTTATATTTTCCAAAACTTCGTTTCTTTGTTGTGAAAAATTGTGATCTTCACTGCTTCCGTTATATTCATTTTCAACTTCACCAACCGTTACTGATTCCGGTAGTAAATATGTCACGTTGCTGTAGCTAATACCATTTCCGTGTGCGATGTCAACATCTGTGGCTTGATCATAACCGAATAGCATATTGAGTGCCTCACATACGCTGCCCTGATCTCCCATACTTCTTGATATTTACAGTTCCAATGATGAAATCCTTTTTCTTTAAATCAGAACAGTAATATTTAAAAAGACTTCTGTGAGGTTTGAACTCCCAAACTACTGATTAGTAGTCAGGCATACTAATCATTACACCAAATGAGCTGGTTGTGAGTAAGAGGCACATAAATGCTTTCAATATCCTACAGTCATGCTTGACTGGTTCCAGTTGAATTCAGCTGATTCATCTAATAAAATAAATCTAATACAAAATAGAAAAAAACTCGATGGTATGATATGCTTATCAAAGTCAACGGATCAAGACACCCTGCGAAATGCTGCAGAATGGAAATTCGGTTCTGGCTTTAATATGACGTAGAAATGTCTACGTGCCGTCTTGATCAATGTACAGAGATTGGGTAATGTAGGAAATAATTGAACGTTTTTCACGTCGTTTTATCACAAGGTTACAAGATAACGAAGGAATGTTTTACCAAGCTGGGTAAATAAATACTTCAAAGGGTTATAAATTGCCTCATTTGGGCTCTTTCTAAACAACAATGTTTTTATTGTCAAACAAAAGGCTTTTAAAGAGTTGACTGAATTGGCCCGAATTCAGCTCAGGAAAGAGAGTGATACAGTTGTCGTTTTAATATTTTAATATTTCAAGAAACCTAGCTACTTTCCAACTTCCTAACCAGGATGTAACTATCTTGCCACGAAGCTGTTTACGTAGGGTTTGGTAACTTTACCTCTTCCTCGGGAGTGTTATGTCAGGTGTAGGAAGTGTTGATAATCACTGATCTAGACAGGAGACTGAGGCGATGAATTTGGTTAATGTCCGTGTTACTTACATCTGCTCTTTTCGCCATGGATGGCACACCAAAAAACACGTTCCGGGCAGTGTCGCACCATCTAAATTCAACAAAAAGAGAATAGTCCTGGTTAGAGATTTGCTTACAATTGAATTCATAACACTTCCAAAGTTGAAAAATAAATAGGAAATGAGTAAAAGTAAGAGAACACAATAGATGTCAGGAAATCGGAGAGTGAACAGTTTCTGGCAAATCCATTATGAAAGTGAAACGAAAAGCAATCGGAATTTTATTAAAGAAATAGTGTACAAAGAAAAATCGGTGGCAAATCTAATTGGAGTGGTAGACTGAATGGCGCTGTTCAGGCCAAAAATGCACTTTGTGGTCATGTGGAGGTAATGAAGGGGCTTATTCCTTTCATGCTTTTAGCGAATGCTGAAGAGAATATCGTGACCTTTCACATAATGAGAATAATTGCAAATCAAGCAGCATATTATACTTAACATTGTAGAAAAGTTACAACAATCAGTGTTGCATGCAGTAATTGGTTACTTGATGCTTTTTAAACGATTTCATGAATTATCTCCAAGAACATAATGCTCTAAAGTCAACAATAGAACTGAAACTCCAGAGGTGTTAGGATTTATTAAATATGAAATATTTAATAGAAACATGCGAAAACTAATACAGACATGTAGGAATCATTTTCACCAGTTCTGATCAACAAGATATTCTGCATATATCTTTCCAGAGAAAGTATCGAAAGGGCCTCCTGCTGTCAGCTTCATTGGCGTATTAATGAATTAGTGTCAAGGTTTTGACATTGTAAGGTAGACGGTAAAAGGACACTCATCTGGGAATCCCTCATAAACATCATTATGGAAACACGGTGCGCCTTGTCAATAATTTGGACGTAGAATCCAAGTTCTGTAAGTGATAGATAATCACAGTTTATGGTGCAGGATCCAATCAATGGAAAAAATAAGGATCCAAATACTTTTAGAATTTTGAAACTGCCTTGGGGAAATTATAGTCTAAGGGACTGTGATACGTGTCCAGATATTCGACTTTTTCCTCTTTTTTGTGTATACTTTAGCAGTTTGAAAATTCTTCTCATCATGCGTTGAATATGGCAAGTAATTATATTTGAAATTGCCAAATTTATTTGTACTCGTAGATAGGAAGCCCTGAAATATGAAAATCTGTCTCAGAAAATGAAATGAATGGATGAATGAAATTATGTATTTTTTTTCTTAAAGAAATTCTATTTCAGGCAGAAAACAGTCCTAGAAAAAATTTCAACTAAAATGGAGGTATGCATTAACACTTTGGCAGTTTAGAGATTCAGATCAGATTTTGATTCATCATCAACAGAGTGACGAGTAACACTATTTGAATCTTGTCGCCTCGCATTACCTGGAATTAAGATCCAAGCTTGAAGTACGAAAAACTGCAGCTTCCAAACTGAAATATGAAACTTAGTCGATATCATTGACCCATTCACTGGTATACGAGTTGTATCCTCGGTTCTTTTTTAAATGCATGTTATAAAAAGTAACAATTGTTTTCAGAACTTACGGCAAAAATTCCTACTGTCGGGTAACACGATCCCATTCTGGACGGTTTTAAGGGATGAATCACAGATAGTAATGAGTGGTAATGACTAGAGTAGACAGGGGCAGAGGAGTTGCAGCCCGTGTCACTTCAGCAGTGCCAAATTTCTTGACATTTGCATCAGGTCGTAAGTTGAATGTGTGGCTGTCGTGAATGGAAATAATGCGCGTTCAGAAAACGGATGCCAAGTCAACAGGCATTAACTTCGTAGTGTTAATTTGGTTTCGGTATCAGACGGTCTTTGGTAGTTATTGACGTTTAATCTAGATTTGTAAAGATCAGCTTGCAACTGACAGAAAGAAGCCAAACAATTTTATCCCATTGTTATGCTCAAATGTGTTACTATGGCTCCAGAGGCTGCACATAATGGAATCAATGCAATAAAAAAGATAAAAATATATTTCAAAATTGAAAATAAGTCGCAACTGACGTAAAGAAGGCAAATGATTTTATCCCATTGTTAAGCTTCAATGTGTTATGGCACCAGAGACAGCAGACGACGGAATCAATGCAACAAAAAGAAAATAAAAGTATTTAAAGACCGAAATTAAGTTCGATCTGTTTAAATTATGTTCTTTTAATTGTATATTCAAACAACATTTTTGTCAGAGTAACTCTTTACTCATATATATGTCTGAGAAGGAAAGAATGATATTCAAGCCATTCCACATCTGCAGGACTGCCTCGTCTAGTTGTTCTTCGTTTTTGAAAGCATATTGTTCAAGAAAAACAAATCGATGGTTGGCACGAACCAGCTGACACAATACCTTCTTTGTAGCTCACAAGGACCATTATATTAGATTGGACCAGGAAAAGAGGGATCATGTGTGGCAATACATTTTCGAGCCAAATGTAACTACAGGCCCCATGTAAGTTCTCATTGAAAGAGATTGAAAAACAGATGTTGTGCTATTGTGGACAAAGTCGCAATTGCCATAGATACTTTGAGACTTCTTACAGTGGTGGTTAGGATTACACCATTTTTGCCAACCTTGATTAAAAAGAAATTTGGTACCAAAATCCAATCTGGTTGTGGAAGACATCTGCAAGAAAGAATATGTTTTCTTACACAACATTTCAGAATAAGAGTATTACATCAGACTTTGCGCTTTGTGGAATTTTGAATCCGCACCTTAACTTGGTTCTCAGTATCTGGATTCCCCTATTCTATTCTTGTGTGTAAAGGGGAGAATATTACATTTCAAAGAGAGATATATTGCATATCATTCTTTAGCACAGAACAAGAAGAAACTGTTTGATAATAACTAATAATGATTCATTTGCCTGTTCACTTTGAAAGATAAAACTTTCAACTTTAGAAGGAGGGCTCATTCAGTTCGACTATGTGTACGCTGTTACCGACCACAGTGCTCACCGGTGATTATGTACTGACCATTCTTAAATATTTCGTTTAGTGTTTACAATATGGAACTGATGCCCTGGGCATTGTTGACACTTTTTTGAAATATTCAGTTGAGATCCACGCAAGACAGAAACATAGTAAGCATTCGTTTTTGGTCTCCAGGTGAGTGAGTTTACATTACAATGCAATAAATGACAGATGGCTCTCATGTGGTAATTTCAAGATTAAACTGAATTTTCGAGCCAACTTTCAGAGTTTGGTACAATTAGGCTATCCAGTAAAGTGGAAGGAATAGTCAGTGGTCAACAAAAAATTACGAATACCCACTGTGCAACCTTTGATCCTGATGTCGTGGTTGCGGTCCGTATGAAAGGCCCATGACCATCTTGCACGAAATAGGAAGTAATGACACATTGGATTCCGGTGGTAATGCATGTACTTTCTTTTCACAGACCTTCGCAATTGTTAATATTTAATATTGGTTCGAAAATATTATGTGCGGCATCAAGTTAAATCAGGAGGAAATATGACAGCAACTGAATGTGATGAATGAAATATTGCAGGGGCACCACATGGAACTCTTGCTGTTGTAATTTAAAAAACAGTGTGCAGTATTTTTTCCACGTTTTCTGAAAGTTTGAGACTGAATAACAAAGCTTTGGAGGAAGTATCAGAGAAAGAGTATATTTGACAGATCATTAGGCTAAAAACTCCCACTACACCTTTTGATGAGTGTCACGCCGATGTTATTTTACTTACAGTGTAGATAAATAGAGTTTCGATTTCGGAAAAGTCATTTTCTGACCTTACAGTATTTGCAGAGATACAGCGAGAGTTACAAAACAACAAAATGGACATTTTAATGTGATAACTTCACAACACACAGGAAAATTAAAACATATTGTACAACGATCGTAGACATAGCTATTTTGTTCATAGATTTTATTTCAAGTTTCCCCCATCCAATACCCATCTGTACACAAAATCGTCCACTGTGGCATGATGGCAACTGTAGTTGATTACGAAATTATCGTGTTCATCAATTGCATTGTTAGAATTGGTTTAAATTGCAGAGTTAAACCAATTTTGACAAAGAAAACTGCTACGAAGATACTCAACTATAAATTTTTTCCCAATCAGCTTCGATGTGAAACATCCCTGAAAAGACTTTATTTCAATAGTGATAGATGATTGTATTCAGAATGTTATCAATGAGTTTTAACAGAGATGCCTGTAGTGCGCGTATCCAAGGATGTTCAAAGATGTTTCAAAGAGATACTGTGATGCAATGAAAAGACTACAACATGTGATGTTTCTCCCCCCAAAGGTTTGAAAGGCGGATAGCTTTAAGTGGTTTGCTAAGAACATAGTAAAATACATGTTTCAGATTTTAGCTAAAAGACAATAAGGGAAATTATGCAGACATTTTCAAATCTCCTTCTCAGACTTGTTTATTTCAAATTGTAGATTGTGTCTTGTTTTTCATTGTTAATACTGTCTGATAGTCTGAATGTCAACCTCGACTATTTCACTGCATTGTATATTGTAAGATGAACAAAGATCCAACTATTTTAAGGCTGGTTATGTTCAAGTAACTTTGAGCCTATTTGCAACGAACCCCTTGTTGTTGTTCCTAGTATGGAAAATCTACTTTAGCAGACTACGTGACATGCAATAAAACTTATCCGGATTCCACCAATAATTCTTAAAATTGTGCGCTTACTTCTGTAGATGGAAGACACGGGCTTATACAGCTTCTCCTTTTCACAGAAAGTGTTATGCCACGGGTAGTAATAGATGATAATCACCGAAGTAGGCAAAATTCAGAGGATAGCAATGTAGTTACTTCACTTGCCGTTCAGGTTAAGCTAATTTTCTTGACACTAGGTTTTTCCTCCATGATAAAGAAGCAGCATCTATTTAAAAAGGTGTTCGGCACAAGTCACATTTTTGCTGAATTGTTGGGGTATTGTAAAAACCAAATTTGGGGAATTTTCCTGAATTTGTAGAAAAAGAATAATCTATCATCTGTGTACCTATGGTCATAGTTGTGTGTGGTTGAAATACTCTCATTAATCAACAGACAATCATTACCAATTTCTATCTCCACTAAGAATTACCATCTTGATCTGACATGTTAGAATTAATATCTTCCTAGAAATTTACTTGTCTTGTCGGTGTTTCAAACGCAAATAAAAAGCAGATCAGTTCATAACTAAGGTTGGCAAGAAGGTCAGAGCCAATTGCTATGAGATTGGTTGACTTATGCCAACATTGTCAAGTTTGTCTTGACCCTTTGTCACTGGGAAGTCTGCCATGGCCATTTGGCCATTTTATTGATGGCCCGTTGAGAAAGGCCGCGGGTTTCCTCCAGTGAAGGAGAACCGGGAAGTGACCACGTTGTCTTCTTCCTCTTGTTTGTCTTCAATTGACAGATTAATTTTGCACCATTCATAATACTCCCTTGAGTAGTGGCAATCTTTCTTGGTTAATGTACACCAAGAACTTGTACAGTGGAATTCTTTAAAATGCTTCAATTTTCAAAGAGTTTCCAAGCTATTTCCTCCATACATTCCCTCCCATTCTCTTCCAGACCATCTGGTATTTGTAGACGCGTAGGGCATTGTTTACAGATGGTGATGGCATATGTTTCATTACCGCCCGCGTACGTAGTACGACGGGAAGGTACTGTTTTCACAGGAGTCTCTCTGTCTACAGGGGGGGGTACTCAGGTCCGGTCCTGGGGGGGTACTCAGGTCTGGTCCTGGGGGGGTACTCAGTCACAGCCAGGGGGTACTCAGGTCTGGTCC
>JBCAUG010035409.1:0-10096 GCA_038406175.1 Haplosyllis leylae | reverse complement strand
GGACAGAAATCTTTTGATAGGTCGGCTACGCAGCGGGCGGTATGCCTCTTGCGTTCACGCAGGAGGACTTTCTTGTTGTCAAATTGATCTGGTATTTCAAAAGTAACTTCAACAAGATGAGACAAAAAAGATTATTTGTTGGTATTTTAAAAGGATTGAACTGTCCTCAGACACGTATGGAAGTACCGATGGTCCGGTATGGATGGATTTTTTATCTTGTTCTGGAAATGAAGCAAGACTTGCTCACTGTTCATTTGGTCGCAACTCACAAGGGTGGGAAGATGTAGATCCAGATAATCCATGTGAACAGGCAGGACTTCGTTGTTCTGGTAACTATTATTAAAATAACATTCAATCATACATGATTTAGATTCTATTTCTGCAACTGATTAATCTTCTAATATATGTCTGACTTGGTTTTATTTGATCTCTTGGATTTAGGTACACTGACCCCTACAAAAACAGGTATGCCTTGACGTGACAAATAATAACTATTTGTAAAAAGAGTACCATTACAAAAAAACGTGCTTCAAAAGACAAACACTTTCAAATTCTGTGGGGATTTTACCATAATGTCATACATAAGAGCAAAATTAAAACAATTTATTTTCTGATTTAGGGATATTGAATGACGCATTAGTTCTTCTCTCAACTGGTTGTGTAACAAGCTCCATACAACCAAGAGCACCAGATCCTGGGATTAGAATAAGGTGTTTCTTCCACTTTTTAAAATCAAAGGAATTCGAGTTCTGTGAAAGAGATGCAAAGGAAAATGCGAATGTTCAAATTCTTTTTTTTTTCTATTGACATTGGCAATGTCACTTACAAGATTGTCAGGAAGCCTACCTGCAACCTACCTGTGCATAACTATAAGTGTTCTTATTTTTTGTAGGGTTGCGTTCAAATTGGAGCAAGGTGTAACCCTAACCATCCGGATAAAAGGTATTATTATAGTTTTTCACGATACGCATTTCTACTCCTTGCTGTGTACAGTGTTTATTATTTGACAACGTCCCCACAATCCAGCAAGTACTGGAAATATTGAAAAACCCTTACATTTAAATTCTAAATTGCAATTATTCTTAAGAATTGCATTTTATTTCTGTCAGATCTGTCAGATTTGCCTATCGTGAAAAACCCGATTGGACTTTGTTTCATACTTTAGTTGTATTCTTCAAAGTAAATATGAATGATTATCGAGTCGCTTTTCCCTAATTGATTTCTGTTTCCAAATAGGAGAGTCGGCAGGACTTGCGGACGATTGGTCAAAGTTTGTAGAAATGAGATTTACGAACAGTGAAATGGCAAATGACACCTACCATGACTTCCAATTTGTTGCTAATGAACAGTTCATGATTGAATTCTGTGTAAGTTTAGTATCAGGTTAACCTTGAAGTGAATTATATTTACAATGTGTCCGTCATTCCTGGTGGAATATGTAAGTACATCAACATTCATGAACAAAGAAAAGCTCAAAACCACTTTTAATCAAAACTAAATTCTTTTTGCAGAAATACACACAAAGTCTTAGTAGTACTGCATATGAAATTCCTTCCACATTGATTTCAGTTTAATTTTCAAACAGGGTGCGGACCAGGAACAGTCCCAACTCCGCGCGTGGATCCCATCAACAGAAACATCATTCCATACACCTGTGAACCATGTTCAGGCGAAGGCTCACATCAGTCAGACGGGGTAGGAATGGACGTCACCCAGTGCTCCACCTGCTGGTCTCACTCAATACCAGATATATTTAAAGCCAACTGTCGTAAGTACTAAAAATCTTACTTGTAAAGTAAAAGTTATGTTGTCGTTTTTTTCCTCAATAAGTGTGACAGTAAAGACTATAAATGTTGTAGCTTTCATGTAGAACTGTTTGTAATAAATATTAGAGGTGTATAATTTGTTTAATAGGTTTGTTAACCTATCTCTGATTGGCTGGGAAGAAATAACATTGAATTTTGTCCCATTCTCCAATGTTAATGTTTTTGATTGCAATCTTAACTTTTGATGAAAATAGTTTGTTTGGAGGGATTCGAGAATTCAACTACTGCCTCATGCCAAATGTGTCCCGATAATACATACAAACTTGAAATAGGTAAGTTACTAAAAAACTTCCACATGTTAATTTGTCTACATTGTAAAATTCTGCTCACTCACATTCACTGTTTAAGTATCTTTGATGTTATGTACATGTGTCTAGTCAAAAACTTATTTGAGTCAAAACATTTACCCTGTCATCACTTCTTGATGAGATGAGGAATTTGCCTACACACTCAGGAACTGAGAACTTTTCTTCATGTACTTTGTTTTTAATTGTCGCAGTTTCAGGGTGCAGAAAAAAACATCAAGTTTAACTTTACCTTTAAAATATCAAGATATCACTTATTTAAGGTATATTTCAAAGTTTGTATTTGTGTATTTTATGTAGCTAATTACGAGTGTTGGGAATGTCCTTCCAATGCCGTCAGTTACCACATACAGGACCCAGCCATCAGGGATCACTGTGGTCAGTTTTATGCTCAAAAGATATGATTTTACTTTCAAGTTCAAAGTGAAAAGACAGATATTTTCCTGAAGGGTTCAAATACAATAATCTACATGTTTTACTTTTCTCAGATTGTGCCCCTGGGTTTGCTTTAAATGAGCCTCCTGACCCACCTATGTGTGATCCCTGCCCTTTGAACACATACAAGCCCACTGCATCTAATGACACATGCACACCATGCACTAATCTTAAGATTACTGTGTCCATCAACTCTACGAGTGCATACAACTGTGGTATGTTCACATCTTGTTCAAATTCAAAATAAATTAAACAACAAGTCAATTTTAATCTTTTGGTTGATGAACAGACCTTGAACTGATTGTTAGGTATACAATCATGTTTTCTTATGATAAAAATGCTATTCCAAAGCTTATGTTTAAGTCAATAATAGTAGCAATAAAATTTATGTTGTTTTCAGTCTGCACCCCAGGACAGGAACCTAACGATAACTTTGATGGTAATTGTACTCTGTGCGCAGACGGTTTCTACAAGGATACGTTTTCCACTGATATGTGCGCACCGTGCTGGGATAATTCTGAATCAATTAGAGACAACAGAACAACGTGTGGTGAGCTTTTAACACCTTAAAAATCAAATGGTAGAAGTAGCCATCAAACTTAGAGATGATATTAGTCTAGAAATTCAATGACTGTGATTAGAAAATAAATTGGAATAAAAATGGACCATACCAACAATTACAGTCACGAAAAGGCAAAGGTGTGAAAATACCTCTCGTGAAATTTTGGTTTCTGTAAAAACAGACAAAACAGTACAATTTGTAACATTTATGTAATAAAAAGTACCATCATTACCGTTCAGTGTGCTCTCCTGGGTATTATCCGAGTGCATCAAAAACGTGTTCCCCGTGTCCCATTGGGTTTAACAAGCCGGATGAAGGAAATCATGAGTGTCTACCTTGTGGAAACAGCATGAACACAAACGACACGGGTAGCACTCTCTGTGGTATGTGGATCCAGAAATGCCAATACGTCAGTTACCACCTATTTATTCTATTTTATTATGTAATCTTATTTTCTGTCAAATATGTTTCTTTGAAATACACTGGAGTTACTTTTTACTTTTTATTTAAAATAATCTTATTTTTATTTCAATTTTTCTTTATAACAATATAGTTTTATATATTTTGTAATTATCATTCGTGAAGCATGCACTGTTGGCTACGAGAGGAACGGTAACAATTGTGAGATATGTGAGGAGAATTACGTGAAGGATTTTGTGGGTAACAGTGACTGTTTATCCTGCTCCTTGACCAATTCTCAGGGCAGAAATATAACTGTGAGAACTGGAGGGAATAACGATGACAACTGCAGTAAGAATTCAATTCAATTTTGTAAATAATTTTTGGAAGCCTGTTTACGCAAAATTTGGTTGTGAACTGAAGTTAGGTAATGTCCTTATTCGGTCATGGCGGAATCCAACAGATCCTTTGCTAAAAGGCACAAACGGCAACATAAGAAAGCCTTTGACGAAAAGACTTGCCGCAGAATATGTTTGTGAGTGGTACTAACTCGCTACAGTTTGATATTTCAGCCTGTGATGTGGGCTACGAGTTTGTGGATGACAAATGTCAGCCATGCAGACAAGGATTTTATAAGGACTTGTGAGTTTTCAAAATCAGATATTGAGAACACTTGGAAAGTTTGTCGGTTAACAGTATAAACCGGATTTGTCTTCTTCAATCGAGCTTTTCACAAACACATAGAATTGGCAATCGTTGCCTTATTTTGTCGTTGGGAACAATATTGGCATAATTGCAACTTTATATTACCACATCTTTACAGTTTTCATTTTTATTTTCACCCTATACTGTGTAATGTAAAATTAGATTAATGGCTTTAAGAGGATAACACTTCAAGGTTGAAAAGTTCAATGGACTAGTTAATTTCTTATGGCATAGCTGAAAGGAAGTTGGTAATATTGTCATCCCCTGTATTGCAGAGTGTTGCAGAGAAAAAAATTCAGTAACAAAATGTTACTCCGGTGAGTATTGAACCTGGGAACTCAGAAATTTGGATCTGATGCTCTCCTCACTGAGCTAGTGAGGCATGTGTTATTTAGCAGATCTAACATATTTAAATAGTCATGCTCTATTGGTTCTAACTAAATGATCTAAGTACAAAATTGAAGTGATGTAGGAGCAAAAGACAATATCCCAAGTAACATATGGCTTGATATTTCAGAGAGGGGAGCATTAGACCTAAATGACGGAGATCCCAGATTCAAATACTCACTTGAGTAGCATTTTTGTTTTTATGCAGTGAAGCCTCTGATGTCAAATTGCCATTATTGCCAAATCTGTGTGTTTGTGAAAAACTCAAATGATTCAACGCAAATTTGTCACTAGCACCAGCATGTCACTGGAATTTTTATGAAACCTAATTTCAAACTAAAGGCCTCTTGCTGTTTATAGTACGATTTGTCAAAAAGTACATCAGTTCTCAATGGTCAACAAACTTCTGATTTTGATTATTGTTTTGACTATTTCATCAACAGTAAAGGATTGGACTTGTGTTCTCCCTGCGGCGATTCTAAAACAACAGACACAACTGGTTCCACCGACGTTCAGGACTGTAGTGAGTAATACTGTTGTTTCCTTTAAGATGATTTTTTGCACTGTTTTACACTGAGAACATGAGTATGATTATTCCTTCCATTTTCAGAGTGCACAGCAGGGAACTATTTGAATAATGACCAGAGATGTGTTCCATGTAGCCGGGGAGAATTCAAGGTAGATCTTTAAATTCTATTCATGCGAAAAAATCATCAATCTTGACCAAACACAATCATTTAAAAATGCATTATATTACATAAACTCTACAAATTTTGATATGATTAAATTGAAAGTATTTAAATTTAATTTAAATCAAAATAAATCAAATATTTCAAATTGATTTAAGTGTGTGGTATTTTCAGTCTGGTATCAGCAATGTCCGTCAGTGTGAATCGTGTCCATCTCCTGGAGAAACAACCGAAGAAATTGGCTCCGACTCAATGTGGGATTGCAGTATGTACCTTTGTTACCACCCGCGCACGTTGTACGACGGGAAGGTGCTGTTTTTACAGGGGACTGTCTGTCCACAGCGGGGGCACCCCGGGTAGCCCCCTCATCCAGGTCCCGGTCAGGCCAGGGATGGGGGGTACCCCTCAGCCAGGGCTGGGACAGCAGGGCGAACACTTGTTATGTGGCGGCAGTATGCCTCTCGCGTTCACATAGGAGGACTTTCTTGTTTTATCAAGATAATGTTGTTCAAAACTTCCTCCAATTGTGCCCGTGAGAAAACTCGTCTTAATTTCATATAAATTTATTAGACGGAGCAAAACGGGTTGGAAAAATGCAAGTGAATCAATGAGAGCAGTCTCTTTTGATTCGACGTTTTAGTTAACAACAAAATCTGACATTTCTGGCATTTTCGTACACAATTGACATCAAGGTTTAAGAAGCTTCAACAAAAAATAAAGTGGCCTTGAGAGAGAATTAAGCACATGACACTGACCATCACTAGTTTAGAAGTCTGATGCCTATCTCACCTGACATGTCTTGAACAGGAGATCTCTAAACAACTTTGCTTCATGCAGGAATTCACTTTTTGGACTTGGATCATTTCTAGATTCAATATAGAATAACTATAAGGATTTGACAGTCTCAGACTGGCAAGGCATCGCAGATCAGCAGATTTAGATAAGCATCAGACTTCTAACCGCGTGATGGTCAGTGTTGTGAGTTCAATTCCCATTGGAGGCGTTTTTTCAAAACACATCGATGTCAATTTTCTTTTTATCTTAAAGAACATACATGTACGGTCATGCAAAAAAGGGTGTGTCTGGAATAAAGCACTTCTATTGGGTCCAACCTATTAGTTTACAGTGCAGAGGCACTACCTATGATAAGATGCAATAGCTAGTAGGAATAGCTAGTAATGGACTATTTTGTGAATTGAATTTCTTTCCAATAATTGTATTTATTTATTAAACACTTGCAGTTTGTGTTGCGGGATACGGTAGAGTTAACCCTGGAGATTCGTGCTCTCCATGCTCGTACGGTTCATACAACCCAAGCGGCAGGAATGAGTCCTGTATCCTCTGCGACCCGGTGACTCAAACAACCTCACAAATGATGAGCATCAGCGAGAACGACTGCAGTAAGGAACTTAAAGCTTACAATTTGTTTAATCCATGCATGCTGCCCAAGGCAAGTAATCCAGCTGTCCATTTTGGCCAAATTCTAAACAATTCCTAAAATTTAGTAGATATGGTAATTTTCAACATTCATTTAGTTTGTCAGACTGGAAAAACAAGAAACAGGAACACCGGAATGTGCGAAAATTGTCCAGCTGGTTATCACAAGGATGAAATAGGTGACCAGGAATGTGACCTCTGTACTGAGTCGGGAACAACAGCAGTGTCTGGAGCAGATCACAGGACATTGTGCTGTAAGATTTTGAGAAAGTGCCTTGGCACTTTTATGATAAGTAGGCTTACTTTATACAGCAATCATTGGTGGGAACTTGTTTACACAGAATCCTTCCATGGCTTAATTTTAAATCTATATACCAGCAATTGTGAATGGTCAATGATGCAACATCATTTTTTAAAATTCACTGTTACATTTTATCTTGTAGTCCCCGATTAAAGTTTGGTTAGATCTACTTTTAGTCTGCAAGGCAGGGTGGCAAATAGCAATGGATACCACTGAAAAATGTGAGAGATGCTTCGTGGGATTCTTCAAGCCGATGATTGGTGATGCTTTGTGTAGATCTTGCGGAACAGGAAGAACTACGGCGGCTGTTGGAACCGTGAATGAGACCCAATGCAGTAAATTTATGTGATCTTCGACAAACCTAAAAATCAAATGGTCACAAAGTAACACACAAGTCCTATAATTTAGTAATTGAAAGTCATTTTAGTCATCTAAATTAGTCATTTAAAGGGAAGTTTAGAATTTCAAACCATAATCATAACTTTCTGTGTTGGAAGTCTGATCAGTGTACCAGTTATGAAAGACTCAGCACATGAAATTATTCTAAGGCAATTGGCCCCAAAGATACTTTAATTTTCTACTCCTTTCATCCCATTTATTGAGATCCATAAAAACCAATTTCAGTCTGTACACCTGGGTATGAGCCCAGTGTCACAAATAACGGAAGTTGCAGCGAATGTGACGTTGGACAATACAAAAGCGTCAGCGGCAACACCGGATGTTTGTCCTGCGGAAATGGAGAATTCACTCAACAAACAGGATCCACATCTACACAACAGTGTGGTAGGATTATTTTTTGATTGTCTTTCACTAGTTGCTCATGGTCGGGGGGGGGTGTGGTGTTGGGTCAGGTGGCTTATGATCCAGGGGTCAGGTCCAAGTTGGACCATTCCTCCCCCTTGAACAGAATGACAGACAACTGTCAAAATATTACTTTCCCCGCAGTACATAAGTGGTCGGTAACAATAAAATGTTTATATTACATGCCCTCAAGTTAGTATAGCTAAAACTTTTATGTAGTATATATAATAAGTTTTGTGTTTGTTTAGTTTGTAAGAGAGGATATGCAAGAGCGTCTACTGGAGCAGCAGTTTTAAGTACAGTAAATGGTGAAGGTAAATCAATTCCAGTCAGATTAATTAAGTTTAAGAAGATAAAAAAGCTTCTGAACACACAATTTTGAAATTTCACTCTCTGAGATATGAAGAAAAGAAAATGTCTTTTGTTGCAAATTTATATTTCCTGATTTTCAGATTGTTTCACATGTGGTCTGAACTTCTACTCAGACACGGTTGATCAGATGACGTGCTCAGCTTGTCCAGCAGGAAAAATCACAACAAATCAAGGCAGTGACGACACCACCGACTGCAGTCAGTTTTTGACCCGAATGATTTCATTAATTAGCTTCAAGTTTCAAGTAACCTACATTGTCACAATGTCCAGTTTTTTGGGTCCACTGAAACTATCCTTTTTGACTTGTGATGACATCTGTCTTGAATTTTATAACCAACATGGATTCCCTCTTTTGCCTGTAAAGAACACAACTTCATCTCACACATTTACCTCTATGTGCAACTTTTACTAATTTCATGGCTGCCAGCGTTGTGGCCGATCTCATAACCCCCTTCTGTTTTAACGAGGTGTCACTCTAAAACATGTACCATGTGAAATATGCGGTATCCTTGCTTTAGGTTAGATGTGACAGTTGGCTGAAAGTTATTCTAGTCTTTAATAATAAGCATTTTTGTTAGATCTGACCGATCCAGATCTGGATTTCTAGTCCTTTTTGTTCTAGGTGTTGATCATATTATGAAGTATATCCATTGTAGTAAAGATCAGTATTCTAAAATGATCCTTACCTGTAAATTTTGAATTGTAATAATTCTTTAAAATGGTGTTTTATGTCTGTGAGATCTGTCAGATTTACTTGTTATGAAGAGACTGATTGTCATTTTTAGTTTGTCCGGCTGGAGAGTTTGCCTATTCAGATGGAACCAAGTGTGAGAAATGTCCCCAGGCGACGTACAAGACTGACCCAGGTGATGGAGTTTGTACCGCTTGTCCAACTAGACAGTTCACAGCAGAAACGGGATCCACCAGTGCAACTGACTGTAGTAAGTTCTGTACTCTGTACTCTTGCCATTGAGAATTAGAAATGTATGTTCATTGTGAGGTTAAAAGTCTCTTTATACAAAAATTTGAACAAAGCCTTCCATAGTTTTAAATTTGGTACTCATTTTTGGGGGTCCTTTTTGTAAAAATATGTTACTGTGGATGAGTACCATGTTCTGTTAACGTTTCATTGAAGAGCTCTGCATGAAACCATACATGGTCACACAAAGTAGGGGTATCCTAAACAAAGCATTTCTATTGAGTCTAACCTTCTTGTTCAACTCTAAAGAGACATTATTTGT
This sequence comes from Haplosyllis leylae, assembly GCA_038406175.1. Lineage (NCBI taxonomy): Eukaryota > Metazoa > Annelida > Polychaeta > Phyllodocida > Syllidae > Haplosyllis > Haplosyllis leylae. The sequence continues at coordinate 636 of JBCAUG010035409.1, read as the reverse complement.
ACAAAAAGAAAAAAAGTTACCATGATCCTGCGCAAAAATATAGTAAAGCAATGGAGGACTTCAGTTTCTAGAACACATGAAAGTTTTCAACATGAAGGTCTCAGTGAGTGCACCAAAGAAGTGCCATTAAGGATGATGGATCTATCGATACGATAAAGCTTATTCTCTGAAAAGAATTAACATCAATTCTTCTCTTGTAGTTTTACGAGATGACCCGAACACTGAAGTGATGTTCGCCAGAGACATAATTCTGGACCAGACATACCAGGAAAGCTTCAATGATTTGAACCACCCAGATACCCTAGCACTGATAGCACAAGCCCAACAAGCCGTGAGTTTATCTAACAACTTTTCATTCATTTCAATGATTAATATCATCTTCAAAAAGATAATCTAATTTACATTTCAGCTCAAGGAATCATTTCCTGATGAAACACATGACTACAACGAGGCAAGAGTGGAGTCAATTAGGTATCATTTTGTTACATGACATGTTCATTCTTAAATGCGATGTAATCTAAAACGGTATTTGAAAAAGCTACTGAATCTAAGATGATAAAAAATGTTATATTAGCCAAATAAATCCTACATGTACTGATATTTGTCTGTAGTTATTGATAGTTCAAGGTTTAAGCT
>JBCAUG010035398.1:0-10097 GCA_038406175.1 Haplosyllis leylae | reverse complement strand
ACTTCTCTGCATTGGCAGACTAGTCTCCAAACACAGAAAGGTCATGCACTGACACAGTTCACACTGGTCAATGAGGCGTGACCATGATGGTCTGGAGATGACATCTTTTGTTTGCTGCTCCACCCGGAGGCCTTACATATTTGAGCGTATAAAATGGTCAATCGTATCCGTCTTATTATTTTGGGATAAAATAAATAAATAATAAATGGGTGGACGATTGTCGACAATAGATATTTATTTTGTAATTTACTGGAAGTCAAAATACAAGATCCATATGTACTACATGCTAAATCTATTCATAGATCTACTTTCCGTTAAAAACCTGCAAGTTATTAAAAAGCGAGGGAACTGAACTGAACTGAGGTTTCCAGAGCAGTTTAAGTTTAATGTAAAAAGATAATGAGAGTAGGAGTCAGGTGCTTCGACATTTCACAGATATCATTATTAAATAGCTTGTTAAGGATTTGAGTGGGTTGTCATTTAATTTTAACATATTATTATTCCTTACTCTGAAATCTTCGCATTTGGTTCGAAGTGAAATCTGAGAAGTTGCTAAAAATCAATAAAGTAACCCTGCATGGCAATGGTTTCCAAGCTCTGGAATGACGTCACGACGCCAGAAAATGATGCTAAATTTGTGTACAGAAAATAGCACGAGGATCACTTAATCTCTGGAATTTTCATTCCAGAGCTAATAATTAGTACTTAGAATTCAAAGAAAATTTTAACTGGCCCCACAAATCACAAATATCACTAATTAACATGCAATTCAAAGAAAGATTCTGAGTGGCATCATAAATTCATTGTACCTGCACAAGATTCGTGTGTACTACAGATATAATTGCAAATTTGGCACAACACGAATTGAACTCAAAGAGTTTAAATCGTGTTCAAATATTCGGTCACACCAGTTCAGTACCTGGATTGAGACATCAAATCTAAAGGGTCAGTTACACGGACTCACCAACTAAAAGCGGCAGCGAAACCAATCTTTGGCTTTCAGTGTAATGAATTCAGAAGTATCCCAGTATTAAAAGACCGGTGGGCTGTTTCAACGGACGGTGTCCGAATATGTCACATTGGCCCTTTTCCCTATGACCAGTGTCTTAAAACGTAATCGTCTTTACTGATTGTAAACTGACATGTATTTACTTTCAAACTGAAATCACTGACATACTTTTGAACAAACAGGATTTTAATAAATAATCATCTTCAGGACCAGATGCGGTTCATTGCAATTCCTGTCGAGTAATAGATATTACGGAAAATCTTATACGTGAAATGATACAGAAATCATCGATGGTTCCTAAAGAAACAAATGTGTAATGACTGCAGTTTACCTAGATACCGAACTGCGTGGTTCCTCTTTCTGACTGCAATGGAGCTGGTTCACTCTTAAGTAATCTGATTGGATTTCTACAAAGGTGGTTCAGCGTATAGGTAGCATTGTTGAATGTCCATACAATTACTGCTGTTCAAATAGATTCAAATATTTATGGGGACTTACAATATGTCTAGTTACACTTTTGATTCTCAATCCGAAACCAGCCAAGTTTGCATTACATAGTTCTACATTGGATTTAACTTCCGGGCTGAAACCACATAATTTTAGGACACAGAAATAATGATGCGTTCAGTGAGTTCACATCATTGATGTTTCATCAAAATATTGATTACTAAAGCTGGTAAAATGTACCGTTTCTGAAATTTACGTCAACAAATCTCAATTTATGCCACATATTTGTTGCACTTTGTTTGACAACAGGAACCATCAAAACAGACCCAAACAGTGAAGCAGGTGTAGCATCTGAGGCAATTTAATGATTACAACGTGCAACTTATGGGTCGATGCCATCTAAAGTAAAATTAGTGGTACGGTGTATGTTGTCAGCCACAAATAAAAAGTTCGGTCGCTATACTGCTAGGCTACGTTTCTATCAAGAATCTAAAAGATGAGATAAATGTGAGAAATTCTCTGTCCAGGATTCACATATATGCTTTGTTTCAGGCAGATCAGATTGCACATGGCTGATCTCAGATTTTTTTTTGAAATGTTTTCTGGCAGCTTACAAAATTGCAACCTTAAGGACCATCCTGATTACCAGTGATTTAAATGGATAGCTTTAATAATTTTTGTGGCGTGATTACTAATGAATTGGCTGCTGAATGTTGCTTAAATTTTCACCTTCGTCCATCCAAGTGATCTAGATCTATCTTAAGTGATTATCAAGAACTACCTTGTGGTGATGGTTTAATGCAAGAAAGGGTCAACAATTGGACAATGCATTTTTGAACGCATATTGTCGATGTGAACCAAACATTGAAAGATTTGAAGAGTTTGAACAATGTAGATTATTCTTGAGAATTCAACACTTGAAAAGTGTCCATTGATAAAGCCTGAAAGCCAAAGGATCAGTATTAGTCCCTTTCCGAGCCAAAGCTTAAGTACGCCTGATTACCTCTGTACAATAATCCTTTTGATAGTCGTCAATAAATGGCGGTTTCATGAAGCAAAAGTAATGGATACATTCAAACAAATCAATATCTTGTTTCAACAAATCTAAAGTCCATTTCACAGTCACACAAATAATTTTATTTAAAACAACAGAATCGTAATCTGAAACAATTTTATTTAAAATGAATCAAAAATGTTATTAGATTGTCGATATATGGGGCAAACAATTCTTATTTACTTTTAAAGTTTCTTGGTGTGGCAATTTTTGTGTAATTTGTAGTGTCAGAGTTTGATGTAACCTTTTACCCAACATGGGGTAGTAGCTTTCAAGAAAAAAGTAGCTCTTTGCCGCTTTGTTTCATACTAAAGATTAAATTAAATAATCAATATGATTAATTCACCATGACATTCTTTGTGTGATCGATCAGTTTTAATTGTCACATTATGACTATTTGATATTCAATAAGTCACCAGTTTAATGATGTTTTCAGCTTTTCTTTATAATTCAATATTGTCGTGAATAATTGCACTGAGGAGAGTCATTAGATTACTTGCAGGGTTCTTTCACTTTGAAAAAAAAAACCTGCAGCAAGAAAGTTACTTACAAGTTTGTAAACATCAAAAGTGATATGAACATATCACACCCAAGCAGTCTCGCGAAAAGGCTCAATATTGTGTAACTAATTCCAAACAGAGGCCAACGCATTGAAATCAAAGGGAAGTCAGCAGCTCAGTCGACCACGATCCATGTAATTGAACAACCAGTGTAACAATTTCAGAAACCCCCTCCTGTCTGTGCACCCCTCACAGCCGATCCATCTAGATTTTCCAGTGAGGGTTTGAATACAGAAGGTAAAATTGCATTGAAACACCCTGCAGGATAAGTGTTATGCTCTCTCTGTCTGTGTGCGTGCCCGTGTGTCTGTCTATCTGTCTCTCTCTCTCTTTGTTTGTCTCTCTCTGTCTCTATTTCTCTGTGTCTGGAAATTGTGAATGGGCAGCCATTATGAACCTAAAACACTAGAATTAGCCAATAGGCTCCTGCATGAAGTTTCCTACCCATGGATTTTGTGATGGAATTGGGGAAGTATTTGCTCACACAGCACTACCCTCTCATAAGATGAATTAGGAGGGGTGTGTAAAATTAGTGACGGGGAGGGTCTGAAATTGATTTCATTAACCCTGTGGTGTGTTTGAAAGTAAATTGTATTGCATTGAAAAGCAGTGGAGGATGATTGAAATGATGGTTTCCGAACACGCCACATTGGTGGCGTCTACGAACGATTTCAATCTCATTGAAATTGTGGTCATCTCAAAAAAGTAAATATTTCCCCCTTGTCTCATAATGCATAATGAAACGGTTGACATAATGTAAAATCATCCCAAAAATCATATGGTTTTCATTTAATTTGTAATTGCCTCCTGGAAATTTGCTTGCACTCATTTAGATGAATTAATAAAGCTATTTAGTCGAGGAAATCCTAATCAACATCCGCATCAATTTGCCACAAAAGGTTTCACAATATCAAGCGGAGTATTTGCTGTTGCAAATAAATTAAAACTTTGAGGCTTTCGATCGGATTTGTGACTCTTTTAAGATCGAACAAAATAAGCTGTTACATGCAAAATGTACATTTGGACAATTGCAATTCTATGTTCTTGTCAAATTTTATTTTTATTCATCGTAATTCATTGCTTTGTGAGCTTCAGTAATTTAACTGTTTCGATTACGTAATCACCTTATGTCAATTTTTTATTATTTATCTGGCAATGACAACAACACTGGATACCAGACTAATTAGCCTCCGATTTAAATCCTTAAAACCCACCAATTCATGATGATTTGTTTTTAAGCATACTATTTATACTAGGGCTTACTCCTGATTGTAAAGGACAGTTGTTTTCTTTGGTTCTGAGCACAAACATCAGGAACAACAAAACTAGACTGGAGTGACATTTTCGATGACAGTAAAAGGTCTTAACATGCAGCGAAAATGAATTTTAAGATAGTTTTAGCCAATGTATAAAATATTCATTTTGTTTAAATTTGGCTATTTAGAAACAGCTCCAATGGAATAGTTTCAAGAATCTCAAATGAACATTAGGAGATTTTTGTGCATTCCGACACTGAATACAGGCCAATTGAATCTCCTGTTTCACACCTTTGCAGAATTTAGACGAATAGTGAACAGGATTGTAGTGCGGCAGTCCACTGATTGGTTGGCGGCCAATGCACAATTTTCTCCTTAATGATGTGATGTTCTCTCAAAGTTGTTAAATAAACTCTGGGAGATTCCAATCTCAAAACACCTCGATGATTAGCTTATTGAGGATATTTACATTCAAACTCAGGAGTTTATCCAATAAAACATAAATATGTACATAAATCCTGTAGCTAAACACAATATCTTTGTTCAGAATATTGACACAACTGATGGATTTATGGAATAGTTATTTGATTGTTTGACGCAAATTCCAACATTTTCTTTTGCTGAGCGTCTATTTTACATGAAAACCTTAAGGCAATGGATTTCGGCGTTTTCTTCAACTGGAATTAAACTAATTTAAAAGGTAGAATTTATTGGACTAAAAATTGAAAAATATCTCGAACTCAATCTTGGATGACTTAAATTAATTGAACGTTCATATTGTCCTAATCCTAGGAAATTTAAATGTACCAAACTGTTCAGGAAATAGTTACTCTGAGTTTACATATCTTGGGAACAAGATACAGCTCTAAGTTTCTTTATAATTATATACAATGTTGAGAACCATGCAATTCATGCAATATAGATTTGGACATACTTTTCAAATAGCTGCACCTGTCCATTGTTATGGTGTTGACACCGTCCTTTGCAATGGTGCTCACCAGGGTGGTGAACTTTCTCTGGCCTTCATTCTAACATGATTCCCTCCCATCTACAAACAAGCTCCTGTTTCAGTTAAAAAATAACGAAGATGGTAAAGCATAACGAAATTTTTTAACAAGACATTCATCCTTCTTTGCAAAGAATAAATACAAAGATTAAATATCTGTTTCTTTGAAAAAGGTCTTATTGAATTTCAAGTCGTATCACGAAAGTGCCAATTGGAAGCATTCTTTAAAAATCTCACTATGCTATGAACTGACCAAAAGCTACAGCCATTTACCTTCATGGGAAACCCTTCACCACCGACTTGTAATCTGTACAATTCTTCCACCAATGCAATTTCATAATGCACAGACCAATCACAGTGGATTTTTTATCTCCACTTTTGTGATTTCAAGTAACAAACGAAACGGTTTTTTTACTCCTTTGTCAATGGTACAAACAACAAAAGAATTCTAATGTCTGATTCCTCCTCTTTTTCTGTTCTTCATACGAGTACTTTGCAATCTGTTCTTCATACGAGTACTTTGTATTACTAGCCATCTTATGTTAAACTTTCAATGAAGAGCTCCACATGAGATAAGTTATAGGAAAGCTAGTAATGTAATGGCTAAGTTCTGGTTGATTTTTGTTGTAAGTCTCTGTATTTAACAGCAGAGCCATGACAATTATTTTTGGTGATTTCTGGTAATGGCTGATATCCAAGACGACCAACAACATAACTGTTGATCAAAGATTGATACCTCCATCCAATGCTAAATCTGATTGTGCATGAATAATATATTTGCTTTCATGTGGAAAAGGTTCACAAACTTTTCGGTTAAAGCTCTTCAAATAAAATAACTCTTACAAGTCACTAAGAAATATATTACACTTGCCATGGAAGCTATCCATTTCCTTAACATAGATGTACAAAATTGGGGAGAGTTTTCTTACTTCTCGCACACTATCTTTGTACAAACAGGAAGTTTATTTTTGCTTGACAGAACCGCAAAGATTAAATATCAAGGAGTGAAGAATTTCACTTTGGTGGCACGTTACCTCTAAATATTGTTTTATGCGAGGTTGGTTTTTTCACCTCGTGTGAAATAATAATATTTATCTCGCATGGGAAAAGTTCTTATAAGTTTGGACCAAGACCGCCCAGACAACAAAAATTAACTCTCTGCCCAGTCACCAACAAGTTAGCAAGTTCAGATCTATTGACTGAAGAAAAGTATTTATCAATTGGCTAAAAATGAGAATTGATTAATGTAAATTAAGAGCTTATTGAATGGAATCCTGGCCGGATATGAAAATTACAGGTCTTCCATTGCGAGCTTTTATTCCTGACTTATTAAATGCAATGATTCAAATGAATGATCCGCGTCGTTGCCTTTCCTCAGCGGGAGAAGTGTGACGCCACAATGAAGAAAGAACGCTCATAGTTTCAATGTAGAAAGACCTTCAGGACAATTGTTTTGCTTTGGAATTGATGTATATATTCTTCCGATATCCAGTAAACATAACAATTAGCACTGAATTGAGGGCGGTATATCATGGGGTTTATTCCGTTAACGTTATGCAAAATCAATTCATAACAAGAACCCAACGTGAATGCAAGAGGACTACCGTCCACTGCGTAGCAACTCCCTCGGCTAAGTACCCCCCTGCCTGAGTACCCCCTGGCTGAGTACTCCCCTGGTTGAGTACCCCCAGCTGAGTACCCCCAGCCTGAGTACCCCCCTGGCTGAGTATCCCCCAGTTGAGTACCCCCAGCTGAGTACCCCCAGTTGTGGGCCTGAGTACCCCCCAGCTGTGGGCCTGAGTACCCCCTTTCCCAGTTGTGGGCCTGAGTACCCCTCCCCCTGACAGATCCCCCTGGACAGACCCCCTGGCTATGTTGAGGATCTGAGTACCCCCCCCCCCCCCCCGTGAATGGACTGACACCTGTGAAAACATTACCTTACCGTCGTACTACGTACGCGGACGGTAATCATAATTTTGTTGCAAATCGAATTAATTACAAAACAACGATCCTTTACCCAAATAAATTTCAGTTCAAAGATCTATGTTCCTTTCTCACCAGAGATAAATATACTTTAATATTATTTTCAGCAGAGACCCAATAGACTGTATAGAAATTTGGTTGTAGAAAATGATTTTGTCCCTTGATTGACATTACATTGACAGTGCGATAAAATGAACAGATTCTTAAGCTTTGTTCACACAAAACGAAATTTAGCCAGGTATTTTAGAACGAAAAGAATAACAAAGCAATTTCGGTGGCAAATTTGGGATGAAATATCGGGTTACATTTCGAAATCTCAAACAGTGACAGGAATTTGGAAGGCATTGGACAGTATGATCCTAGACCCTAAGATTCTTTCTATCATTAAAATTGTATCTGAAATTCCACCGGAAGAATGAGTAAAGAGCACTTCAATTAGTGAGTAAACAGCATGAAAAATGTATTGGCAACTTCAGACATATGAACAACAGTTACTGCTGGTTAGCAGGTGCCTACACCTTTGCAATGTGAAAATATATTACATAACTAGCATCTCACAATTGAGCAACAAAATTAATTTCTAAATTCTAAAGACCATTGACAAATTATACAGCTGCTTCCAACATGCAAAACTTTCTTATTGCAGCAAATCTACACAAATCTAATGGAAAGTGTTACTTAGGTTTGAATTTGTAAAGGCTATTTCAGAAAAAAAAAGTTCTAGAGACCAGACACAGTTTTAATTGCATTTTATTTACTTACTGTCACTTACTAGCTTAGCAAAATAATATGCCACGTAATCCAATAATTTTCATGAGATATTAGATTTCCTTTTGTGGAAATGTTTCTAGTTGCTGAAAAATTACCGAAATAAACATGAGACATTTGAGACAGTATTTTTATTGGAATATGGGTAACTAGTATGGACTAATTTTTCAGGAATTTAAATTAACACAGTTTTCAAGGGTGTATTAATGGTACCAATTAACCAAATACAAATTAACTAAAATAGCAATTACGCATAATCAGAACGAATATTCTGTCCAATATTTCATGCCATAAATACTGTGAATGTTTATCTTGATTATTTAGGGTGGTTTTTCATGATAAACATAAGGTAGGTATTGTTTAAACATTCATTTTATTAATCTACTTAAGTGCTTTCTATTGTCCCCATATTCACCATAATTTCATATCGATTTCTTTTTATCGGTGATAATTTTTTGCCTGGAAGGGATTTATTCGAGTATTTTTGTTGTTCCTGGTACAATAGGTTTGGTTGACCTGAGGTATTGATTGAGACAGTGGAAACTATCCAGGTTACTTGACAATTTTCACGTTCGTGCCTCGAAATGTAAGATAATACGGAAGCTATTGGATTTTTCAGATAAAGATCTACATGCCGCAATTGAGAGTCAAACACGACAATCTTTCAATGCGTTACCATTTTGCAATCGCCTCTGATATTTTTAGTGTTTTGGCTTCTCACAATATTTGCAGTAGTCTACCGCATGTAGATCTATCAAGTACTTCCATCAGAAGAGAAAAAGACTCAATGATGTTTCAACAGTATGTCATCCCCCTTTTTACTGTTTGGAACCGAAAAAGTGGTCTGAACATCATTTCTGAGATTAAATTTGATTGTTTCCTGTCTTCCCACAGATGCAATGTATTTCAAAAGAAAAAATAACTGAAACGCCGCAGGACAAAATCTCAGAATACATTAAGTTTCCATTGTATTATCCCATGAAACACTAAGCCAGCAATATTATAAAAACGGCAATGTTCATTAGGTTTGTGCAGTTTGAGATCCCAACCATCACTTTCAATTAACTATTTAACTCATTTTTGTTTCCACATTTTACCAATACGTCGAATCCTGATCGGAATGCTCTCAGGGTTCACAGTTTCAAATAACAATCTACGAATCCACAATTTTCAATCATGATTTTCACACTTTATGATTAGATTTTATGTTTCGATGATGTTTTTGAAATGTTGGGAACATTTAGTTAAATTGTCTCATCAACATCTTAGCTGTGTAAAAAAAGAAAGAAAAAAGAAAAAGAAAAATTTGAACGACGCAAGTTGATACCCATCACACCCAGACTACACATAGATCAGATGGCAAACTGGTCTCATTGATTAACACCATAATAATGATTATCTCTGTTTGCTGAGTACTTTATGACATGTTTATTTTATTGATTAATCAATCACTTAAATGTTATAAAAGCAGGAGTTTTACGTTCTACATTTTTCAAATTCAATGTGAAAAGAAAGCCGTGGACTTAAGACACAGTTGTCGTCCACCGAATCTTAAACAATTTTACGATTGAATTGCTTGAATTTCGTATGGACTGCGTCATTTCATTTAGAAATCTAACCTTCTATGATCACAAATCATTCAGTTGTCCTTGCTGTACAACACTGACAACAGCAGTGCTAGAGTCAGAAAGTCAAACTTACAAGTAAACAGGCCAGCCCCCATTACCATTACGAGACAATACCGATCACAGCCCCCACCTCCCGCCATCCTTATCGTGCTAGACCAGACCCAGGGTCACCTGGTCAGTGTACCCCTTCCCCTGCCCCTTAATCTTACCCCTCCCCTCCCCCAGGTCAGACTTCGGGTCGGGGTACCCCCTCCTCCTCCCCAAGGCAGGACTAGGACAGGACCCCTCCCCTCCCCCGAACCGAATCACAGATGTGCGAATATTCACTGAGTTTGAGTTCTGAGTTATTTATCTTTGTTCTGAGTTCTCTGTTCTGAGTTTAAAAA
>JBCAUG010035387.1:0-10097 GCA_038406175.1 Haplosyllis leylae | reverse complement strand
AGCCACCTATGCATTTGCCTTTGGCGTTGAGCTTTGGCTACCTATACCAAGGCTCGACGCCAATACAACGCCAACTACAGCAAACACCACGGTGGCTCTGACATCAGTCAGAGTTCAACCCGATATCTTCGTCCAAGCCAAAGCGGTCCTTGTTCCGGAACGTGTTTCAGAAAACATCACGACTCTGTAAGTATATTTTACTGGAAGAGGGAACGTAAATTCTTTTGCTTATTCGTCTAAACAACGGTTAAATGTTACTATATAAACACACTGTTATTCAGTGAAGTCTTAATTGTATTTACTTGTATATTCTGGTGTCTAGTAGAATGCATTAATTGTTAATTTTCTTGATATTACTGATTTTACCATTTCCTCTGGCGCTGTGAAAGTAGACAAACGGTTCTTTTCTCTCTAGCACTCTTTATTACTGCAATTAAACTAGAATAAAATATGTATACAATACTGCTTCAATGGTTACAAAAGTACAATCAGTAGCGACTTTCGGTTAAAAGGTCATTAAAATATACTAAAATAAAAACCGTACCATGGTGAATAATTCTACCCTGTAATAATTGAGGTAATAAAAAACAGACTTCTCTGTTGTGGGTAACAGTTTACCCGTATGTCCGAAAATTTAAGGTTCCGGATTGAACCCAGCGTTCGTGTTTTTAAAAACGTGATTGTTTTACCTTTGGTACTCTTATCTGGAGCACATGCAAAGCTCATACAATTTTCGTGTTCCAACACATCTGACAATAAAAAGGTAGCATATTGGTTAACAAAGTAGCATTTAAAAATGTTATCATGTTATCTACTGGGAAAATATCCCAGAAAAAACAAGTCGCAATATCCAAACATTTTATAGACAAAATTTAGTGCATCATCATCATTGTTACATGTATTCCACAATCATTATTCTAGTTATTTAGAATTACACACGACTAACACGCATTGTCTCTAATGACTAAGTTAAAACTCTATGTAATCACAACTAATCAATATTGATTTACATGTAGTGAGGTTACAGGTTAATATAAAAGTTCTTTCACAATAAACCGTGGGATCCCATCGTCATATGCTGTTTTCGGATGGAGATCTTTCCTGAAAATTCTAGAAGAAAGCTTTGTAGAAGCTTGTCCTGCTGCGTGCTGGAACATCTCGCAATAGATGACCCGACACCAGCTGTAATAGAATGAAATATACAATAAAACCTAGTGTACAGCAATTACTTTTGTTCACCATTATGTTTGTTCCCGCTGCAGTCTGGCTCTGATTTTGGAGTCAAAGGTGGAGCTACAGAAATCAGTGAAATATTTGGCCATATTTTTGTAGGATTTACTGCAAAAGTTGTGTGGAGATTATTTGCTGCAAAGGTGGTGGTCCTGCTGACTAAACGGTTTTGTTGCTGATCAGGGACGTAGTTTGTGAAGGTAAGTACATCGAATTTTTTGTTCTTTTCTGGAATGGAAATGTTTTTGCGATAATAAGACTTGTATTTCTTAGTTCTCTTCGGTGGGAAGATGCAATTTTCTGATGCAGGCTGCTGGTTGGGTTTAGGCAGAATCTTGCGGGGCTCCGTTCTCTGTGCTACAGGGTGGGGGCGAGGCGAGGGTTCTAAGGCTTTTAGTTTAGTCTTGGATGCTGTAGCTGGTAACCTACTCTTGGGTGGAAGAAGGGATACCATTAATTGCTTCTTAGGTTTTTGAACCGGTGTGGAACATCTTGGGGTTATGTAATCTTCGAGACCTTCCTTGGAGATGAAGGAGAGATCCATGCTGGTCTCCAGGATATTGCACAAGTCTTTTGTGATGAAATCTGGAGCGGGCACGATATCTTCAAGCATGGGCATTGTATGCAAAACGCCTGGTTCCTGAAGCAAGTTCCTGTCTAGATTCAGGGGAAGATCTGTTGGGAAAACTTCCATCAGCGATTGTATGCTGTCATCTAATGGCAATTGAGAGTTCGAAGTAGCATCTACTAATTTACCTGTTTCTTTAATTGTAGGATTTTTACCTTCAGGGCCCACCTGGGAAGTTCTAGTTGCTGATGTGATGGATTTTTCTTTACCTCCAGATGTGATCGATGTGGTGATTGCTTGTCTTAGCTTCTTTTTTGCAGCTGGGTTGTATTTTTTGTAGAATTTCGCAGTGGAACATGGTCTACGTTGCCTGGGCAGTCTTGACGATGTGGACTTCCAGTGGTTTACATACAGATCTGTCAACCTACCCTTCTGTATGTATTTTTCTTCTTTTGAAGGAGCTGGGGGTTTCATCGCAGTCAAGTCTTTTGTCACAGCGATCTGTTCCTCTGTTGGTCTCATGTAATGCTTGATAAATGTGCTTACGTGCAGCCAACCTGCGTGGTCAATAATCTGAGAAATGTGCATACCTGACACCAAAGCTGCGCTGGCACCACTTCCACGAGTTGAATGTATTCTGACATTTCCTATTCCACTGTTAATTAGGTGATCTTTCATCCATCTGGTGATTGTCTTGGGTCTGGCAGGCCCCCAACGCTTATTGTAGCCGGATAGCACGAAAAGAAGATCTTCACCTTGGCGCACCTGTCTTGTACGTCTGAGATAGTCACTGAGTGTAGTAACAGGACAGATCGCTTCACAATTTGGAATTTTCCTAAGATTAATTTTCTGTAGACCCTTGTGGTGCATAGTGTTAAGGTTGTATGTTTTAGTGGGAATTGGTAGAGTGAAGGTAACATCTCCACTTAATGGTGAGTGTATGCATGAGATACGAAGTTGATTGAGCTCACCTGATCTTGCCCAAGTTGAGAGCAGTATTAACAAACCTAATTTCCCTCCTAATTCATTCAGAGGAAGGTCTTCGTTGCTTGGTGCTTTGAAGAAATACTGGAGAAGTTGTTCCACGTCCCAGCTCAAGGGGGCAGTGACCTGAGTGGATGGATGCTTGTTGTGGAGACCTTCCATGTACTTTCTCAGCATCTTGTGCTCACCTTCTGATAGTGGTTTCTGGCATATCTTCCTGATGATTGAGAACCAATACTTCGAATGTTTGACAGTATTAAATGTGGAGTTATATACCTTAATGATGTCGTGCATGAAGTCCATCATGGGATCTATTGTGAGCTGGTATCTTTCAATTTTCTTCTCTTCGCAGAACCGGAACCAGTACCTCATGATAGTGGAACATCTGTTAATTGTATTAGCTCACCATCCATTGTTTGCAATATGGTGAGCTGTCCGGTAGGAAAAGTTGTGTTTTTGTAGCATAGTGCACACAAATTCCCTAAAACCATCCGCATGTTTTTGGCTAAGGGGTGCTTCTTGCTCTTGTCCCACGGGAGGAATAACTTTTGAGCTGTTCCTGCTGGAAGAAGAAATGGTGGTTCTCGTAGATGGTGGACAAAGTTGGTCCACCACGCACTTCTGACGTGGAGGGGGGCCAACATCACCATGTTTTCCACTCGATCGCGGTCCAGTTTTCTGAGGACGATGTTTGTTAACCTGGAAGGACAGTGGACATAAGGTTTGAATGGGTGCCAGTCCAATGTTAGACAATCTATCCAGTATGAATCCGGATCGTTGTTCCTGGAACAGTAAACTGGATAAATATGGTTCAATTTTGAAGCAAAAAGATCTATATTGAGCCGCCATGTAAGGCAATGATTAATGTATCCTGTAATCAAGTCCTTGGGAATACTGTACTCTGTTTGAGGGTTCAGCAGGATCTTTCTTGATAATTCATCAGCTTTGGAATTTCTGGAACCTTTCACCCATGTGACTTCAATTCCAAAGTGGTTTTTACTCCCTAGATCATAGATCATCCTGGTTACCTTGTCACGGAATGGGTCTGAACAGCCTCAATTTTTTATGGTGCTGACAGTGCATAAGTTGTCACAGTGTACCTGTACTACCTCGCCGGTGAGTCGGGCAGCAAAGCTAGAGAGAGTGTAGAAAACAGCCAACAGTTCCTTAGTGTTAATTGACAGTTTAGATTGTTTTTCACTGAAATAAGATTGCACCGTATTATCCTTCCAGTGGCCCCCGTAAGCATTCTTGCTGGCATCTGTAAATACATGGGTGGTGATCCGGGGAAGCAACAGTGATTTCTCCATTTTTGGGCCCAATATGTTACAACTCCACCAATTAAGTTCACGCAAGCAGTTATGGTTCAGCAGAATTTTAGCATTCCAATTTTTCTTGTTCAGAGCCAGAGATTTAACCTTGAACCTGTCTAAGACTCTGTAGTGAAGTTTACCTTCGTCAGAACAAGGGAAGGTTGCTACAAATAGACCTATAAGTTTAGATAAGTAGCGAATTGTTATCTTCTTATATGGTGTAGTCAAAACTTTGTCCACTGCCATTTTGACACTGTTTCGTTTGTGGTCTGTGAGAGAGATGGAAAAACGGATGGAGTCCAGCACAAATCCCAAAAATTCTATTCTGGTGGTCGGTTTTAGCTGTGATTTTTCCCAGTTAATCAGAAAACCTGCTTTGCTGAACACTTCAATGGTGAGGTCCTGACTTCTTTGCATTTCGTCAATACTATTGGCTATTAGAATCCCGTCATCAAAATACATGGCTATTGTAATGAGCCTTCGTCGGAGGTATTTGACCAGTACAGATACTAGGCGGACGAAGTACCTGGGCGACGAAGTCCCACCCTGAGGCAAGCAGGTCATTTCGAAAAATTCATGATTCCAGCAAAAGGTGAGAAATTTTTGATAGCTCTCTTTTACGTGGATGTGGCTGAATGCAGATAGTATGTCGATTGAAGAAAATATACAACCAGGGGTGACAGAGGCCAAAATCTGGTCCAGATTCTCAATTTTGAATTTTTTGTACCTAATTTTCAAATTCAATAATTTCAAATTGACTATGAGCCTAAATGAAGTGCCTTCGCGCTTCCTTACTAGAAAGATATTGGACACATAGCCTTCAGGGTGAGGAGCTTTTACCTTTCTAATTGAACCGTCATTCAACATCTCCTGTATCTTCTTTTCCATGAATTCAGTCTCCTCCTGGGACATTTTTAGTTGTCGGGGAAGCTTTTCTTGAAAAACTTTCTGTGTGAACTCGAAGGTAGCTCCTTTAATTAAACCTAACACTTCCCTGTCTTTGCAGATACTTTTCCAGAAGGAGTAGTAATGTCTGAGTCTGCCTGCTAGCGGTGGTGATGGTGCTGGTGATAGATTGGCCATTATCGATGTCTGTAACCGCGGTTCTCTGTCCTAGGGTGGTGGCTTCGGAAGTTACCTCTTGATCCACGTTGATTTTGGTTTCCTCTGTAGGGGTGGTTTCTGCTCTGCTGTCGTCTGTCATATTTTGTTGAAGAAGAGCCTCTCGAAGGCCAAGGTTGTCTGGAGCCTCTGTAACGACTTCGTCCTCTGAATTCTGACCTGCCTTCTGATCTATTTGGGGTCAAACGTCTTGCAACATCTAATCCTTTCATGCTGTCATTAATCTTCTGTTCTAGGTCGGACCCGAGCAGCAGTTCGGTGACTGGGTTGGAGTCTCTTGTTAGGTGATGAAACTTCCTGTCCAGATACGGTTTCAAATTGTGTTTTCGACGGGCTAGTATTGTACAGTGTCCCATGGACAGTAGTCACAAGGAATCCCCAAGGTAGGTCCACATTTTCTTCACATCAAGATTCACATCGCCTATCTTGAGCGTGAAGCCTTCGATTTGACAAGTGTTATCCTTGCTCTGAGTCATGGCAATGTCTAGTTTACAGAGCTCATCGAAAACCTTTGTCAGTGGACCACACCCTCTGGCAATGAATGTATTTAAGCCTCTAAGTTTCTGATCATTTACCTTAGCCCTAAAAGGCAATTTTCGGTACAGGATTTCGTTTATACGAACAGGCTGTAACCCATCGGTATTACCTGGTGTAAGGCATTTTTCAAAATATTTCTTAACTGTTTCTTTGGATGCAGGTATTCTACACCATTTGGTCAGGGTATCGGCCAGTGCAGGGGAAACATCAGGTAAATGTTGATCTGGAATAACTTCAACATATTGCTGTGAAAATAATTCCTCTGCCGACAGAGGAGTTTCATTGTTCATATCATCATTATGCTTCTCTTTCTCTTTGCCTAGTACATCATTAATGATATCGTCCATTTGATCACTATCGTTATCAGAAAATTCTTCATGTTCATTGTCAGAAAAATATTCATGCTCATCACTTACATGCCCATCCAAAGGCACCGTGTCATCATCGGAGTTCGTCGGTGCATCACCTTTGATTGTAATCCGTGCCTTCTTCTGCGAAGAGTACTGCCGAAGGAGCCTCATCTAATGTAGATGGAAAGAAGGTTAAAATTTTTGCTTCGTCGTGAATCGGGAAAATTATGCTTGCATGTAATACGATAAATTGAGACTAGTGATCAATTGTAAGATAATTCGAAGCTGAACTTCAATAACTGTTGTTAAAGTATCAACTAGCAAAAATTAGGCAGGCAGTACAGCAAAACATAGGATACAAGAAATAATAGCCATAAATACATGAAATAATATGGTAAAATAATATGTATGCAGGCTAATCACATGGAACCTAGAGAATAAGCAAGGCAGTTGAGATTAATTGTAATTGCAGAAGCTCTGAGTATTCTGCCAGCAGTGGTTGTGAATTAAGAGCAGTTGTAATGAATAATTGGTTATGTTTTGAAAGCAATTCAGAGTTTTAATCCTTGATAACACTTAACCTGCATGTGGCGCTGATCCATTGAGTAAACAATCCTATATTAAGGGAATTATGATGTAACCATGAATAAATGAGCGATTCTCACAGGTGGGGGCGTGAACGCGGCCCTCCTGCAGGTGTTAATTACATAAGTAGGTTTGTTTATCAGTTCGCGGTTTGCTTAAGAACTGTGACGGTTGTAATGAGCTAATTTTGAATTTTAAGACGGAAGCGTCATGTATTTGAATTTTCTTGAGGAAAACCATGAGAGATTTTGTGATCTAGATCTACAACTCTATTTACTTACCGTGGCTATAGTAACGCAAACCACCAGACCGGTGTACAGCACTAGCGCTATTCCCAATAGCAAAGTGTTTTCAGTTATCATCTTAGGATATGCAGGATTCGTCAATATCTTGTGAATTTTGCATCAACCTCGTGCAAAGTCTCAATAACTTTAACTGAATACAATGGTGATCCGGTTTTGTTTCGAGGTCACTTATTACTCACCATGCGAATCGTTGCAAGAGTTACAGATAATGAACCGGATTGTACTAAATTTGATATGTGAATAAACAATAGCAATATGTACAAAAGAATTTGATCCGTGAATAACAATGAAATAATGACCACTGCCTGTTGCATCTTGTGAATAAGCAAGGAAAGTGACTTACTACTTGTTCTTTGGTCATAAACTCTGAATCTTTTTTAGTTTCGCTTACGCGTTCTCCCAATCCTGATCCTGTGGTTCCAGTTCCATTTTGGTGAGACGGGGAAATATGTCTCTCCCCTCCTCCTTCCTTTTCTGCCATGATGGTTGGTGAATATTAGATATATCGATATTTGTGATCTGTTTTCCTGAATAAAGTCACAAAATACCAGTATATTCGTCTTGCTGTTCAATTCTTGAGTTTCAGATAAAAAACACAAAGTTATCGATATATCTGCAAGGAACAACCAATGTCTGAAAACGGTTGGTCCTTGTGACTGCAAATGAAGAGCTCATCAACCTATGGAGTTGGTGAGGTTCAGTTGCAGTGATGTTGTCTCTCCGGGAGCAAGTCCAAAAGTGCTGGCTCTCCCCAGGGCTCGCCCTTATATCGGGTTGAACTCTGACTGATGTCAGAGCCACCGTGGTGTTTGTAGATTACAGTTTACTGTTTGGTCAATGACGTAGGTTTTGAAAATTAAATGGGACTTCATGAATGGAGCAGATATATCCCTATACATTTGTGTTAGTTTGCACAAAAAGAAAACCAGATGCCATCACCTTCTAATCTTTTTCCACAATGTCCTACGGCGAATAGAATTCTCCAATCGGGGATTCTGAAGCTTCTACTGGACAAAATTTGGTAAATTATACCTTGTTTGAAAGCTCTTGACCTGTAGATTCAGAAAATCATATCAGATAGAAGAACAAGAGTGAAATAATAAAAAAATATCTCTGAGGATAACTGTTGATTTATGATCTATTTTAAATGTCTTGTTACAATTGATGTAGATGTAAAGAAACTCAATTAAGATCAACTGATTTTTAATTCCAATATTTTCAAAAATAAAAAAATGAAATTGATGTCTCATTACCAAGCAACGAGCCAGCTGTTGTGTCAATGACGCAACGTGAATTTATTTTTTTAATTAAAGAATTCAATCTATTTTAAAAGGATGTGAATAGGGACACAAGCAGGTTTTGCATTGTTGGTGGTGGAGAACATTTGGCGGACGCCCATCATGCACCCTGAAGTAAGTTCAATAAATTCTGCCATTTGCGAGAATATCAGTAAATTCTGTCTACGGTTTTTACAATAATGGTCTATGAGAAAATATTTGGAAACGAACTGCATGGCCTCGAGCTCCTGCAGTTTGAAGTATTTTTTTGCTCCCCACCGCCTCTCTGTGCAAAAAGTTTTGTTACGACATATAGTGTTGAGGTGTCCCCACCACCTGCAAGTACAATCCCTACCCCCCTGGTGGGGACCTATGAAGGGCTTCTATGGCTCTGTGAATACAGATGGCCCAAACTTTTGGGGCAAAAACAACGAATCAACTACTAAGGTGACTCTAATGAGTCACCAATAAAATATAATTGTGCAGAGGTTTTGCCTCATTTTTAGCAGAGCTGTTGTAAACAGCTTTGCTCTTTAAATGGGAAATATTTTTTGGTGAAATCTCACGATTTCTCTCAAGTTTTGGAAATTTTTGAGAGATTTGAATGAATGGAGCCTTCTGATTGGCTGAGAGATGTGGTCACATGACTTGGCAGTGAGATTTGGGGTGGACACGACGGGTTGCGTCGTTTACACCCCCAGCGACAGTGGTTTGCCTGGAATTTGACTGGAAACAACGGACACGACGTTGTTTACACCCCCGGCGACAGTGGCTTGCCTGGAAATTTGGCTGGAAATGATGGACACAACGTCGTTTACACCCCCAGCGACAGTGGCTTGCCTGGAAATTAGCCTAGAAATCTTGACTTTTCGTCGGGTCCCGTCATTTACACCCCCGGCGACAGTTGCTCGATTGGAAATGATGTCATGACCACGTGGAAACAACGCAACCCGTTGTGTCCACGTGGAAACGACCAAACAGCTCTGCATGAAGCCAACTGGCTTCCTTGTTTATTCTTCAAGCCACATAAAAGACCAGATTGAATCAATTGGAGGTAGAAGCCCCCACCCAAAAAACATTTCCATTAAAAATTGCAAAACAACAGATAGCAAAGCATTTGTGCTTAAAAAGCAATTGAACATTTTTTCTGAACCATTTGTAGATCTAACATCTGAATAAGAACATGGACAACAAAAAACATTCATAATTTAAGTGACAGCTTGATATTTGAAAATGTTGACCTTGGTCTTGTGTAACCTTTACCTTGACCTTCAGATAATTTTTGACTTTTTAAGCATGTTTGAGTGGAAAGCAAACATTGAGTAGTAAAGGTTAGGTAAAATATGACACCATTTTCATTTAACATTGGCTTTGACCCAATGACATTAGTACTTAAACTGAGATACCTAGAAAAAATATGGTCATAAAATATATGCGTTCACTGAACATGAATTTCCCCAGCTTTATTAGTTAAAAAGTTAAATCAGACAGACAGACAAACCGACATACAGGCAGACAGAAAGACAGACAGACAGACAGACAGACCTGGTTGAATCTACGAGTGTAGACGAATGTAGTTTTGATTCATTTAAATAAACTAATTGCATACCTCTAATCCTCCGGCATTCAAGAAGTCTTCCAGCCATTCGTCGTCTTTGGCCTTTTCCTTCAGCGTGTTAAATGCTTCTTCTTTAGCTTGTTTCAGGAACCGTACGCAATTCTCTGCACCAGCGTCGTCCATGGTGACTGCTGAACTAGCGTTACCAACGTACAAACGACTTTCCGTCCAGTGTCACCATCAAGTCCATTGATTTATTGATTTTATC
>JBCAUG010035376.1:0-10098 GCA_038406175.1 Haplosyllis leylae | reverse complement strand
AAAAAAGTCAGGGAAAAATGTCAGAAGTACTGGAAAAGTCAGGGAATTTCTTGAGAGGAAAAAAGTGGGAACCCTGCTGACTGTATATCAGCATGGCAGCCGAGCCTTTTTGAACCCCGTACTTGCAGATTATGTGTCCACAACCATTGGTGGAGCACGACCGTCCGTGCGGCGAGCATAGCGCTGTAAACCATTTGGCGACTCCGACTGGGCTTTTTTGGACTAATATTAAAATTAAAAGCACGCTAGTGATACTATGTTTGTGATAGTAAGGGAAATTGAATTAAATTTGTTAATTTTTCGCAGGTGATTACATAGTGACCCACGAAGTTTATTCTTACATGCTGGAACATCTTAAACACTTGGCTAACGGCAAACTAATATTAATATTAGAAGGAGGTTACAACTCGATAGAAATTGGCAAATGCCTGAAAGGATGTGTTGAAACTATGCTTGGACTCCACAAAACGCAGTTAGAAGTTGGAGAACCTTGTAAGCGAGCTTTACAAACTTTATCATCTGTCATTCAGTGCCAATCAAAGTATTGGACTTTATAATATTACCTCAACTTAAGTATTAATGTCTGCTTTTGTGGGTAGCTGGTGTTTTAATTGTTAAAACAATAATGTGGACAACAATAAATCTTCGTGTCATTTTATAAGTCAACATTGCAAAAGAAATTCCATTTTTAAAGAACCTGTGGATAAAATAGCAAAGAGCAAAAGAAAAAACGTAGAGATCCAATTCATAATTTTCTTAATATTGACATATGTTGTTTGCGATCTCAGTTAATTTCATAAAATGTTAGTGAAATGGAGTCGTTTTAATCTTACTATAGAAACATGGTTGTACGTGAAACCTTTCCAAATTACTTTACGTTTCATGTCGATTGATGTAAAAGAGAAATATGTTGGTTAACTCAGATTTAACTTGTTAACATGTTTTGATTTCATAAGGGGATATTTATTGGGAGAAATTGTTGTGTTGACGTTGAATTTTTTGTTCTTAAGTAAAGTATTATGTGAAAATCTGTGCAGACCCAGACTGCGTTGTGTGTGGTTCTGCTAAAGCAACATTTTTGGAAGCAAATCTAGAGGAACATTTATATTCGGGCTCCCACTCCCAACTGGCACACCTTGAGAAGCGGCAGTACACATGGGACAATCCTAGAATTTTGTGAATATTTACAAAAGAAAAATCCTAGAAAAAATTAATGGGGTTCAAGCACTTAACACCTGGCTGGAACAATGCATCATCTACCACTCATTTGAACGAGCAGTATTCCAGAACACTGGTCATTCAACAAACAGTTTTCTCCGCCGTGACTGAAGCTCAGTACTCAAACACAAACAGAGGCTAATTGAACACACGTGTAAGTTTATCGGTCTCGGGAGGTGGCTGGTGTGAACACCCATTAATGCTTTTCTGATTTTTTTTGTGTAACCTTGTGTTTATGTGTTTTGCTATGAGTACGTTTGTGTACTAAAGAAATAAAAACAAACATTGTTACAGTCTGTTTTTTAATCTATTCATGGAACGTGGCTGACTTGGGGAAAATCATACAAACCGCGGTATTCCACAGGTTAAAAGATATTTTAGGTCCAAATGTGCATGAAATTAGCCGATATCACTTGAGCTATGGGATCCCAAAGGATTGACGTCCTCTCCAAGCAATCAGGATCCGCCACTGCTTCATGTTACTACACATTAATTCTTGTCAAGGGACGGTACAGGCAGTATTATCTCACTCTTCATCTCCATGTTTGTTCATCTAATTATCTCTCTCTCTCTCTTTAACTCATTATTTTTTTTCGATTTATCACTTCATTTACCTAAAGGAAAGTTTTACGGTTAAATTAAATCACATATCAGATGGGCGCGACAGAATGCTGGTATGCATTCTTACTTTTATTTCATTCATTTTACCAGGTGCAATTGTATCTTCTTTGCAATTCAATTGTATTTGGTGTACTTCTCAACAACTAAAGGTTATATAACCTGTAATTATAATTAAACAAAATTACACAGGAAATTAAAGCAAAGGCAATTGGGGAAAATATCGGAAAGGACTTTTGAGCCAGCTCGCTGAATGTGAAAACTGTTCGATTTTTAAACGTGATCCAAATATTCTGCTGAGGGGACACAAAAAGCCATTTCTACAGTTTAGATTATTTTACAGGATTTGGGCGTCGATGTTCCCAAGGGAATAATTACCGCTCGCGTCCGAAGGATGAGGGAAGGTAATGTTTACACAGGTGTTTGTTAACAGGGGGAGGGCTTTGGTCCCTCCCTAGTCTTTAGTCCCATGTCCTTTCTGGGATGGGGGTCTGGGTCCTGTCATTGGTACTGGCATGGGGGGGGGGGTTACCTCTGTCCTGTCACTGGTCCTGCCCAGTGGGGCACCCTCTACCCCCCAGCCGGGATAGGGGTACCCCATCCCCCAGGCAAGAGCAAGTACTTGCTACGCGGCGGGCAGTAGGCCTCTTTCGGTCTCGGGGGACTTCCTTGTAGGTTTGTTTGCAATGGATAGTTGGTAGGTATCCATTCACTTTGTCAAGTTTTCGTGAAATACATAAATTTCATTTTCATAAAGAAAACAAGAAAGTGAACGCAAGAGGCATACCGACCGCGGCATAACAAACCTATCCCGGGGGACTTGTGTCCCCCCCAAAAAAAAATACAAAAATTTTTTTTTTTAAATTTTGGGGGGGTACCCCCCTGTCCCCATCCCCCCAGCCAGGACTGGGTACCCCCCCCCCGGTGGATTGACAAACACCTGTGCAACTATTACCTCCTCTCGTACTACGTACGCGGTCGGTAATTAATCGGAAGCCTTCTCGATGTACAAATCGTCGCGGTTCCCAGAACTTGATGTAGCTTAGGCGGTGATTGTGTGAATATAGAGATTTTTTTTACAAATAGGATGATCGCGTTCAGTTTCATGGAATCGAACCAGTTTACGCATTGTGGAAGTAAAGTGACCCTGTTCGTAGTGTTTTTGTTTCATCGTTCTTGTTTCGAACTTATTTCTTTGAACTGCGCAGGAGAAAAGTAAAAGTACAAACAATTGCACATACAATTTATTTTCCTGAAAACTGGCAACTCTGCGTTGGTATGCAGCTTCAAGTGCAGGATTTAATTGCCCTGGTGTGTCTGAGGACATTTTTCACGAAATTATGCTTCTGGCGTCCCTTTCTCTGTCAATCAGTGGTAAAATTATGTTTTACCCAAAAGGGTTGTAGACTCTTGGCTGATGAAGTGCACAGGGGACACTGAGTAGGTATGGCGTGGTTGATTATTCCCCAAATTGACAGTTAAAATAGTTTCAAATGAAAAGCTAATAATTTAATTCGCTTCTGAAACCTCCCGTTTCGCACAGGAAGAGGATTGCGTGATGCGCAACGTTTCAGATTACTGCTTAGCCTTCGCTCACTTCATGATTTTTACTTTATTATTCTGTCAGACAGTCAGCTGGAATAATCTTTCTTAAAATAAAGTTGAAGTACTTGTACTAATCCAATGAGTGGTGCGCATCAAATTATTGCGCTTTAAAAGTGAAGACTTTCATGACTACTTGGCCATCCGCAAAAGCATAAATAGGCCCTCATAAAATTAGTTAAATTACTGTTGCGAACTCTTTCGAAACTAGGAATTCCATTGAGACATTCACCACACCATGCTTTTTGAACAAAATCACTTTATTTCTATTTTGTACGCTAGCAGCTAATATCTCTTTTTGTTCTGAAAATATAACACAAATATAAATAAGCATATCCACATGTCCAAATTGTACCGACTACCACGCAAATCACTAATCATTTTATCCTTCCCGTCATAAAGGTTGGGAGTGTTAAATTTAGCAGTACAATACCGTTTCGTTGATGACCACTCATATCGACTGGGTCGGACAACACAATCAGCTTTTATGATTAACAATTAACATTCTACTACAGGACGGAACCCATCACAAACACACTGGGCCCTGATTGCAACGAGTTCGATTAAAAAGAGCAGTTTCTTGCCCCTAAAATCTTTGAAACAGGGACTCATGAAATAAGTCCTCTGGGTCCCTCTTACAACGACTGAAAACAAATACAAAACATTCCGAGTTTTTCTGAAATTCGTCATTTTCTGGCAAATCCTGGCAGACTTCTTTAGGCATTGACATTCAATGGGTCGCAACAATATAATGTCAATGCTGACAGTATTCTGCCAGCCATGATTTGGCCGGAAATTATGAATTATAGAAAAACTCGTTGCAACCAAACTCATCACACGGACTTACGAATATAACCATATTTTGAAATTTCATCCGCAGGCGGAATTGTGGTGTTTTTAGGTAGTGTAATCACGAAATTAAAACGTTTTTGAACACTTCAGAACTGTTATTTGGATTGAACGTAATGTTGTGGCAAAAACGTTATGCTATGGCAAAAACGCTCAGGGTTCACACTTTTCCCCACTTTATCTTTTTAATCCATCAAAATTACATTATCCACAATAGCACGTGAATAGCTAACAAAACAAAAAACAACAGATAACAATAAATGTGTCATCTGATTGTTTCAATCTCTCTGACAACCTTGTATACCAAACATTTAAACTTGTGCATATTATCAGACTATTTACCCAGGTGAACGTCAAATAAATTGATTACAACTGAAAATACAATTTGAATTTACAAAGAAAATGTAATTTGTGACCAACATTTTAATTTCCTCGTTTTCGTTTGTGTGCAATTATTGTTGTTTGCAAGTGAACCAAAAGTCTCGAATGAAGTTTTCTTTTTCATAAAAGTTTCTCTAAAACAGAGCACTACGGGAAGTATATCTGACAACTACTACTTTGAAAAAAAGTGAATACTGCTACCTATAACACTTCTTTCCTTCTTTATTCACGGAAAAAGAGAAAAAATAGGAAGATGATTATTAGCTAGCTCATTCTATTCTGTGTGTTCTCCTATTAGGATAACATGCCCTTACCAGTCGCCGTGCATCACAAAGATGTGTGCTCTGACTGCATAAAAGGCACATAAGCACATTGGCGTTGTCTGGTGTGCGCTTGTTTAACAAGAAAGACCCACTACTTCTGTCTGTAAAACTTACCCCAGAACCAGCTGGGTTATGCACTCTCAAACTATTATTTTCCTTGTACCTGTTCCACCCATTATTTTCCTTTAGATTTCGCACTTCTTCTTCGAGCCGATTTACCACATCAATTACTAAGTCGAGTTCCGATGGTCTTGCACGCTGGAGGTGGATAAGCCACAGCAAGTTCGAATTAGAAATATCTGTATTTGTCCAAAGTAATCTTCCAAGTGATTCATAAGAACTATCCAATTTTTTCTCTTTTCCATATGGTCCATTATTAGTTAGCAAGTCATCATCGTTTCCTCTGTATATTCTACTGAATGGTAGGGCTGAAATAAGTAAAATCGGCAAAGATTAACCGTGTCGATCGACAATTCCTTCAAATTTCCTTCACACATTTGTGTTTGCTATGTCTTCATGAGAAGCAGGATAATTAAAATGATTTACAAAAATTAACAAACCTGAAGACAGTGATACACAAGTAAAAATAAGCACCAGATTAACAAACATGAGGGTAATATAACATCCACATCCCTGCATATCGGTCTGAAATGTTAAAACAAGTATAAATATGAATAAATAACGATCACCTCATACAGCTTTAAGAAGTCTGGTTGAAGCTGGTTATGATCTTTCATTCTAATAACAAAAATGGGAGGTGGCACTTCAAACCTGTCCTATTGGCTTGGACATCAGAAAAGAGTACGGCACGCGAAACACCAAACACTTGATTTCGGATGCCTGATATATTTACTTTATTAAAGTAGGCGATGTCAACATAGAATTCCCTTAATGTCAGGTAGCACTTTGCAGCTTATGGGCCCATGATGTGATTTAATTCATTTGGAAGTTTTGCAATTCGGGGAATGTCATATCCCGAATTTCAATACAATTCATTCAGTACTTCAATTTAGTGCATAAAAGTGTATTTATAAAGTTAAATCAGGATATACGGCAATCTATTTCATTTCCTCATGCTTTTTACTTTCTGTAGTGAGTGGGAGGGCTAAAATCACTTCCTATTAAAAGGAAAAACAAGAGGCATGAGCTCTCAATCAAAGCCGTTCCATCATATCCAACGTGAGTAATGGCACACTATTGTTCACTATTTGTTGTTTTTCTTGTTTCCTATTTCCAAAAGGAATCATTTATTCGAACAAAAGCAGATTTATGGATACATAAACCATCTGACCTTTGCAACAAAATAGAAATAGGTGACGCTTTTCATTTCAGTGTTGTTTTCCGCATTGGCGAAGATTCGATTATTCCTACCAACTTCGTTATAAACAGACGAAGCTTCCATTAACTGATAATTCATCACTGTTGACCTTAAATCTGTAGGATTTCAGTTTCGATGATTCAATAACAATAACTAAGGTTATAACGCAGGATCTGAACCAAAGCTTGAAATTGATCGTTAACACGAGAAATGATGTTCTAACAAATTAACGGCTAATATATCGACTTTTTTTGCACAGGAATAAACAATTTATTTTTGCGGAAGGGGTCTGGGAAGTCCATTTGTCTAAGAAGGCCGAAATGTGCTATTTCTTTCATACATTTAACCACCGAGTATATTGAAATAAAAAGTGGTGATGGTGGAACTGACGGCAATGAGTGTTGGTTAAATTTCATTTATCATCATCGTGGTAAAAGCAGTAGCAGTGTTGGTGACAGTGAGTACAGGCTGAATACAGCGTAAATGAAGATAGCCCTATGCCGGGTTGTTTAAGTAATAAGCCATGTGTCAAAATTTTAAAAACAAAGTCAATCAGATGTAATATGTCAAACAGACTTGGGATGAGGTTCATAAAAATAGTCATGTGAAGGACTGAGGTGCTTTAAGTAATTCAAAAGTGATAGAACCACGGAAACATGTTAATCATGCTAAGTTTGAAAACTTCACCAAATCATTCAAAATCACTCATTTTGGGGTCTGCGGATTATTTTTCATCCAATGTCACCATTTTTCAAAAAAAAAAAAAAAAAAAAAAAAATCAAACTGCTTACTCCCACATGCTGTTATCCAAAAATTCTGAGGAAATTTGCCATAGCAGCCTCCTGTAAATATTTTCTTATTTTCAAATTGGATACCCTCCACCCTTGCTGAGCTTCACTACTCCACATCATTTTTGATCTCCCAACCCATTCATAACACTCAAATTGAGCCACAATAGAAATTTGACAATTTATCAATTTACAAAAGAGATGTCAATCACAAAAATTCTTGAAATGTGCCATAAAGTAGTCTAATGTGTCCTCTACAAATCACCAATTGACATTGCATCCCTATCATCAACACTTCATGCTGTAAATAGACACTTTATCCACCAATCCCAAATTAAAATGACTTGAATGACCATTGCTTGGAGAGTTGATCAAAAAAAAATTGCTCATTAAAAGGAATATTATTACACCTTTATGATAATTTATGGCTCAAAATATCCTTCATTAAAACAATTCACAAAATATCCTTCATTAAAACAATTTTGAATTTTTTAACATCTTAAAAAATAAGCAGTTAATGGCTCAGCAAATGACCAGTGAGTTGCACTTTCAGAAATCTAAAAATAGGACTTAAAGAGCACCCTAGGCTACAACTATAGACTGATTCTTGATCAAATAAGTGAATGTTAGGTACCCTTTAAGCCATTGCAAATGTGTCAAAATGTGAACCTGCCATTTTGACAGCTTGCAGCCTGTGTGTTGTCCCTCTCCAAAAACTGTCCCATCATGTAGCCTATATACCTGCTTCCACCTTAGACTAAATCCTATTATTGGGTTCTTCACACACCATTGTTTAGATATCTTTGATTTTCTGAAGGGGTCTTCTTTTTAATGAAAATTATTTAAATGGCCCTGGAGTCATCATAAATTGACATATTTCAAAAATACCCAAAAGAATTCCTGGGATGTCTTAAGGTGCTGTGTCCAAATTTGACAAATTTCAAACAGCTAGACTTGGAAGGTTCACAAAAATTACTTGACAAAATCAGGTTCACACATAATGAGGTCTATTTTGATGTCACATGTAAAGGTCATCAGAATTGGTGAAAAATAGCCCTGTGACAGGCTGAGGTGGAATAAGTAATAAGTCAGTGTCAGAATGTCACAAATATGTCAAGTTGTCAAAATGATGTCAAATGTCAAAAAGTCAAATGGCTGGACAAGGGAGGAGGTTCACAAAAAAAAACTTGACACAATGAGGTTCAGTTCACCCATAATGATGTGAATTTAGATGTCACACATGAAAGTCATCTAAATTGGTCAAAAACATATTTTATGAACATTTTGAGGATTTTTGATGACCACTATATGTGACATCAAAATTGACTTCATTATGTGTGAACCTCATTGTGTTAAGATTTTTATGTGAACCTCCTCCATAGTCAAGCTCTAAGACTTTTGATGCATGACATATTCATTGTAATATGATTGGAGTCAAGTGTTGTTAACTTGGTACCAGGTGTTTTCAGTATATTCACTAAGGTAGGAGAATTTTTACCTGGAGGATGCCAGGGTAAATTTCTTGTACAAATTTTTGCTTGAAAGTTGTAACACTGTGTAGGATTAACTTAATTGATTGATTTTTTCCAAAAGTGAAATTTTGTGAAAAGTAGTCTCTGGACCCCAAAATGAGTGATATTGAGTGATTTGGTGAAGTTGTCAAATTTATCATGATTATGTCAAAATCTTAGGTTGCCCCACATTTTCCTCATTTCTGAAGTCAATTCCTTTGGCCACTATAGGGTCTGTATAGCACCTACAAATGGCAAAAACATGGCAACATTGGCAATTTTCAGACACATTCTTGCCATTTTTAGATGACTTATAGGCCCCTAGAGGTAAAATCACTTCATATTCTTGTAGAGGAGGCTTTAAGCTTTGATTTGAGTGGTCTAATGTCAAAATTGGGCAAGAATTGGCTTCAGAAATGAACAGAGTAATAAAACCATACAAATGTGTTAAACATAATTTTGAAAAAAAAAATCACTCAAAATCACTCATTATGGGTTCTAGGTATTTTTTTTTCATCAAATTTCACCATTTTTCAAAAAAAAATATTCAATTCGGTTAATTCCACAGTGTTGTCTGAAAATTCTAAGAAATGTGCCCTGGCAACTCCCAGTAAACATAAATTTTCTTATTTTGACATTACATACCCTTAGACCATTTTCATATTGACCATTCATATCATTTTTGACCTTCCAATCCATGAACAAGACTCACCATGGCCAATCAATAAAAAGAATTCGTGATTTCTCAATTTACGAGAAAACCATAAATTGTAAAAATTCTCAAAAGGTGCCTTTTGGTAGGTAAAAAGGTCCACTACAAATCATCAATTGACACTGCATCCCTATCATTGACCCTTCATGCAGTAAACAGATTATTTATTTGTCAGCCCACAAATGGCAAATTACTTGAATGGCCATAGCTCAGATGCCAGACACAGAAAAAAGCACTGTGATGGGCTGGAGTGGTTTAAGTAATATGTCAGTATCAAAATGTCAAGAAGATGTCAAGTTGTCAAAAAGATGTCAAAATGTCAAAAAGATGTCAAAATGACTGAAGGATGTGAAATTGTCAAAATGATGTCAAATGTCAAACAGCTAGAGCTGGGAGGAGGTTCACAAAAAATAGCCCTGTGACAGGCTGAGGTTGTTTAAGTAATGTGTCAAAAGTTAGTCACATCTCCCCAAAAATTGGCTTATGTACCTGCCCTCCTTAGACTAAATTGAAAAGGGGGCAATTGTTGCTCCTTCTTTGAGAAAATGTTGATTTTCTGAAGGCCTACTTCGAATAAAGAAATGAAGCCACTTTAGCATCGTTTCATGTATTCTGATGGTTTTCTTAGAGCTTTCGACACTCACGACAATTTATCAATGTATTTCTTTGATTATTCCTTTCATCTGTTGACACTCACAATATACCCTATATAAAGTCTTGGAGTTTTCTTTTGCATGTATCTATCAAAATGGAAAAACTGAAGAGACAACATACGGCT
>JBCAUG010035365.1:0-10099 GCA_038406175.1 Haplosyllis leylae | reverse complement strand
TTGGGTAGAACTTGCACGCCTATTTTCTGATCTTGCACGGTTTGATCGAAAATTCTTGAAAACGAGTACACCCCTGGGCAGATGTAGGGTCTTGTAAGTGCACTCTTTTAAGTTTACATTTTATGTTCCCCACCCCTTTCAGGACAAAATGTCGTAGCACACGACATGTTTTGTTATTTAATTGAAGTTATGATTTTGTGATTTAGGACCAAATTACTTCAATACGTTAAATTTCAATAATGACGGAAGAGCGGTGGATTTCATCACATCATTCAAAGTAATGGTGTATGTCTGGATGAATGGATTAGGGATGAATGGAATCTGGATGTGAATAATTACGTCACGGAGATTAACAATGACTTAATTTTTCACAAGAAATTGGAAGTTCATCAAGCATAGCGAGACTCAAGAAAAAGACAGTTCAATTTAACAAGCGGGTACCCCACTCCTAGCCAGGGGGTAGAGGATACCCTAGTCATCACCAGAGGGGTATGCCAGTCCTGGCTGCAAGGAACCCAGTCCTAGCCGGGGGTGCCCAAGTCCTGGTCGAGGGGGGGCCAGTCATGGCTGGGCGTACCCAATACTGGCTGGGGGGAACATTAGGTAACCCCCCTGTGAATGGATAGATGCCTGTGAAAACATTACCTTCCCTTATCCTTTGCATGCGCCTGCTCAATATTGGTGACTTACACATATTGATTGAAACAAGTGAAAGGAAAAAGGATATTCTTCATTTATCCTTTTATGTGACTTTAATTACATTTGATTGTTTGTAACTATTATATTTATATACGTTTTCAATTCCCAGGGGTGTGCTCGTTTTCAGGATTTTTTTTATCAAACCGTGCAAGATCACAAAATAGGCATCCAAATTCTACCAAACCATGCAGAACTAGAACAAAAGAGCACCTTTAAACCTTTTGCACGGTTTGAAGAAAAAATGCTGAAATCGAGCACACCCCAGTGTACATTGGTTTTGCAAGAGAACATTCAATATTAGGGCAATGGTGAGATAAACAACTTTAATGGTCTTCTTAATCCATACAAGGTGTTCATAGTGGAGCAAGAAAATGATGTGATGAATATTTAGAGTTACATGGGAGATATCAATTCAGTGTGGCTGAATAAAAAAGTTATTGTAATGAAAAGGTAGTTAAATATTTCAATCATTTCTTCTTTGATCAGAGTACACTGATGTTCTGTTCAAACAGTTGCTCTTATTCCAAGAACCATTTTCATTTAAAGGTCAACATTGCTGCTCAACACATATTGATTGAAGAAACTGCAACAGAACTGCATATTCTTCAAGGATGGATTTGTCATAAGGAAATGTGATTTCATTTGTTTAAACTGTTGTGTGCAGATCGGTTTTTTTTCTTTGTAATAGCACCTAACATTTAAATTTATTACCGAACTTTCAATAATGCACAATTTTCAAAATACCAAATTGTTTGTCGCACCTTAATTTGATCTCATTGTTTGTAATTATTGCATTGAGATCAGTTGTTTATAATTCGTAATTGCAGCTAACAACTATGTTGCTCACTGAACTTTCTGTATCGGACGTTTATCCAGATGAAATATGCTGATGATCTTCTTCATGTGTACAAGGTAAGAGTCCATTTCTTCTGACAACGTACAGAATATTAGAGGACTTTATTCTTTTACTAGTGTTTGTCTGTTAAAAGGCCAGGGGGTTAATGAGATGATACGTGTAGCCAGGAGGTAAATGCCGGGGGAGGGGATACTGTGGCCAACACCCAGTGGGTACTAAATGGGGGGTACTCTAATGGGGACCACTAAGCAGAGGGGTGATACTCAGCTGGGGGAGTAATCAGCCTGGGTCCCTGCCCCAGGATAGGGCAACAAAATCACAATTTGCTACCTGCCAGTTAGTATGTATATTGCCTTCACACAGTAGGACTTTGTACTTCATTTATGGAACTGAAGACCCACGATTGATTTCCATTGTAATTCAGTCTATTGTGTGTACCCAATAAACAATAAGAGGAATAAGGAAACCTATCAACTGTCTCAGCGCATGCCAGCAGACATTATTTTCGGTGCATGCCCATACAATTATTTATGTCACTAACTCTGAACACACAATAATTTATTTACGGGCACCTATAGTAAAAAAAACACATTCCTAGGAAGGGTGCGACACATCAGTGGAAGTGTGGCCAGACCAAAATACATTAGCATCAGGGTCAAGAAAATGGGAAAGAAAAGAAAATGGTCAAATATTCAATTAAGATTACTACATTATTTATTAGGATTGGACCAGCAACAAAATGCATCCATCATCAATGTGCAACAGTCCACTGCAAAACACAAGAAAACAAAGAGTAGTATAGACAAAGAAGAAGATGCAAAGAGAAATAGACAACATACAGATGAAAATAAACAAGTTTCTTGTGGTGACTATATTAAAGTCGCAAAACAAAGGAAAAAGACGCATCACAAATTAAATAGCCTACTGATGAAAATAAACTAGTTCCTTCCGAGTACTTGTTTGGTGATGTTTTATGAGGAAAACAGACAAGATAACGAAGCAGTTAGAATGCATCTGCAGCACGGCACTTCCAAAGACAAGAAAATGCAACAAAAGAAACAAAGTCAAAGAAAGAAGAAAGACGCATCGCAAATTGAAGGAAATACAGATGTAAATAAAACAGTTACTTTCGGTGGTTCGGTTGAAAGGAATAAGAAGAAGAATAAATACGCAACAGGAAATGAAAAGAATACAGATGTAAATAAAACAGTTCCTTCCGGTGGTTCGGTTTAAAGGAATAAGAAGAAGAAAAAATACGCAACAGGAAATGAAGAGAATACAGATGAAATTCAACCAGGTCCTTCCGATGAATTGCTTGTGGATGTTATTTAACAAAGATTAGACTGCCAGAAATCAACAAGAGAGGACGATTTCCAGGGGTGTGCTTGTTTTCAGGAATTTTTTATAAAACCGTGCAAGATCACAAAATAGCCATGGACATTATACCAAACTGTGCAGAAATTTAACATTGCCAGGTGTGGGTTTGGACGGTTTTAGAAGAAAAGAGCACATTTAAACGTCTTGGACGGTTTGAACAGAAAATGCTGAAAACGAGCACACCCCTGAAATCAAGAAGCAAGTGCATATAGTCATAGAGAAATTAATATCTCCCTGGTGGAAAAGGTTTTAAATGTTGTAAAGTGAAAAAGGATTCACAGACAAATATGGTGAATTAGCTGAATCGCAATGACAATCAACATGCTACTCCATATCCTAATTGATGGTTATATCCAGTGATGGACATAAAATACTATGGAGATATTATATCCCTTCACTCAATGGCCTGATGAGGTCAATGCGACTGAAACTGCTCCCATGTGTTATCCTATTTCCAAAATATTAATTTATGTGAATTTTAACTTCTTGAATAAAGTGCCTTGTGAGCACACGAAATTGAAAGAGACATACACGGTGGACGTTGTTTCCTAGCAACAGTATCCAAACACATCACCACATGCATAGAATCAAAAAATTCAAATGGCTTTCCATGAGCAGTAGCCTGTTGGAAATATTCAGCTATTAACACCATATCCTAATTAAATAAGCGCATGTGTCGTGGAAAAGATCGAAACCGAAGAAGGACTGACCGACAAATAAAGTTAAACAGATGAATCACAATTGAAATGAAGAGGCACCAACATATCCAGATTAAGTACCGGACTGGCTGGTAGAAAAGGTTTGAAAGTTTTAAACCCAAGAAGGATTGATTGACAAATCCAGTGAAAGTGATGAATAACAATTGAAATCAAGAGGTATTAACATATCCAGATGAAATACCCATCCGTCTCGTGGAAAAGTTCGAAAAATTATAAACCGAAGAAGGATTTATTGACAAATCCAGTCAAATGGATGACTAAGATTTGAAATTCAGAGACAACTGCATTTCCATATTAAATAGGTGTCTGCCTGTTGGAAAATTGTTAAAAATTTGTAAAGCAAAGAACAATTGATGGTTTTTTCACATGTACTGACACTGATATTAAGACACATAGAATTCAGTATTGTCCAAATGCAAGATGGGCTAAATGGCTCTCGATTGGACTCCATTTGTTGAATACATTGGCACAATGATGAACTTTATCAGTCTCAATACTGGTGTCAGTATCTCTGTCCGTACATGTCAATAAGCCTTCACAGACGAATGCACTCAGAGAGATCTCTTCAACTGCAAATGAATAGCTGAATTTACATACAGATAGAGTAATCATGCAGTTGCTGGATAAGTTTTGAAATATTCAGCATGAAAAACAATTGACAGATAAATACAGTTAACTAGCTGACTAAAATTCGCAGTTAGGGGGAGGGGGGACCAATGTGTTTATTGCAGACACCTCTTCAGTAGTAAGAAATTAAGTGTAAGGCATAAATAGTATAGATAAAGAATGTTGGAAAACTCCACTTTATATTTATTTTCTTCCTTTGATTACAGAGGCTGGAAATAGTTGAACAGAGAAGATGAGACAAGAGGAGGCCAGTGTGGACAAATTAATGACGCTGTGAAAACTTTTGGCACATGTTAATTACTACACTATAAAAAAAATAATAAGAAGATGAGTGAGGAAGCAATAATAGCTTATACCTTGAGAAGACTTCTAAAGGAAAAAAAATTACCACATGCAAAGTATTATCCTATATTGATTACTGCAGGACAGACATTCACACTAAACGGAATAGTAAAAGTGGCACTTAAAGAGCACACTTCCAATAATTACATTTGCCATCCTGATTGGAAAGTTATCACCCTGTGGAAAGTGTTGATGCATGTTGGTTACAGCAGCAAAAAACGAATGACACGAATAGTGAATGCAGCAGTGAAGAGGCAGAGTTCCAAAAACCTCTTTCTCACATGCTTAGTGGAAAATAATCTGCGTGTAGAAAGTGTTGCTGTCTGTTGATTACTGTGGCGGATAAACAGTAAAAGTGACAGTGAACCATGACTGAAGAAACATAGTTCCAAATACCTGCTTCTGACATCGTAAGCGGAAAAGAATCAGTGTGTGGAAAGTGTTAGCACATGTTCATTACTGCAGCGGATAAACGGTAAAAGTGACAGTGAAGCCACGACTGAAGAAGTACAGTTCCAAATACCTGGTTGTGACATCCTAAGCAGAAAATGATGAGTATGTGGAAAGTGTTGGCACATGTTCATTACTGCAGCGCACAAGCAATAACAGGAATACTAAACCCAGGACTGAAAAAGAACAGCTCCAAATAGGTGGATGTAACATACTAACCAGAAAATAATCAGTGTGTGGAAAGTGTCACTGCATGTTGATTACTATGCCGCACAAAAAATAGCCGTAATAGTTAATAAATCACTGAAGAAACACAGTTCCAAATACCTGCATGCCATATCCTGATGGCAAATAAATCAGTGTGTGGAAAGTGCTTGTGCATGTTGATTACTCCAAGCCATGAAAAACAACTGCAATAGTGATGCATGGATGAAGTAGGATAGTTTTAAATACGTGCATGTGACAAATTTACCAGAAAGTAATAAACCTCTGGAAAGTATTCTCACATGTTGATCAGTGCAGTACAAAAAAAATAAGCGGAATAGTGAATGCCGTCAGTGAGGAAAGACATTTACACATGGGTGTGCTTGTTTTCAATATTTTTTCTTCGAACTGTGCGAAATTGGAGTAGCCCCAGCCAGAGTAAGGCAACCCCCCATCCCCAACCAGCGAGACATGGAGTACGACCTCATCATGTCAGGATGGGTCTTGTTACCCCCATTGCGGTTGGACATGGGTTATCCCCCCCCCCAAGATCCCAGCTGAACCTGAAGATGGGCGGCTATCCCCCCTGTGGACAGACAGACCCCTGTAAAAACAAAATGTTAGCCATTGCTTTGAAATGTGGCCTGTAATAAATGATGACAGTAAGAAGTTAAACAAATAGTTCAATAAGAAGTGAAAATGTATGTATTTATTTATATCAACAAATTAGAATATTTGCTTCCATCGGCTAACTAACAGCCAGTGGAAATTATCTTATTGCTGTATGTTCGCCGAATGGAAAACCATGAATAAATTGGAATATTTGCTTCCATCGGCGAACTAACAGCCAGTGGAAATTATTTATTTGCTGCATGTTCGCCTATTTGAAAAATGTCTCCGAGTCTCTGCAAGTGAAATGTTTACAGACAGAAATCTTTACATGAATAGATAGGAATATTTGCTTCCATCGGCGAACTAACAGCCAGTGGAAATTATTTAGTTGCTGCATGTTCGCCGATTTGAAAAATGTCTCCCAGTCTCTGCAAGTGAAATGTTTACAGACAGAAATCTTTACATGAATAGATTGGAATATGTGTTTCCATCAGCCAACTAATAGGCAGTGGAAATTATTTTCTTCCTGCATATTGGCCGATTTTAAAAATGTCTCCGAGTCTCTGCAAGTGAAATGTTTACAAACAGAAATCTTTACATGAATAAATTTGAATATTTGTTTGCATGGGCGAACTAAGAGGCAGTGGAAATTATTTACTGCATGGTCGGCCATTGGGAAAATCATATCATTTCTAAGTTTATGCAAGTGAAATGTTTATGTCTTTATTTTCTCATTTTGCATATTAAGAGGAAAAATTTATTTAAATTTTCATCCTATTCTTGGTATCAATTCCCCCAGCCCACATGAGTAGTGACATAAGTTCGAGAGCAGCCTAATTAACCCCCACTTAGGGTACAGCCGATGAGTACCCCCATTTATGATTTGTACCTTGGTGGGTACCCCTCCCTGGAAAAGGGAGCAATTGCAGCTGGCTGGGTAGCCACCCCCTAAAAGTGCTTACTTATACCTGGCTGGGTACCAGGCATTTCCACAGACAGACATCTGTGCAAACATTTAGTTCCCATCATACTATGTACTCGGGGAGTAATAGGAAGCAGATTCAATGTTAGTATGTCAATTTGGAGACATGTAATTTAAGAAATTGGAATATATTTGTCCATCGGGGAACTAACAGCTGGTGGAAGTTATTTTGCTATAAGAACCAATTAAATGTGCATTTATTCTTGAATTTTGTAATGATGCAATTATTTAGTTAAACAAAAAAGTATGTTTGTCCTTATGTTGGATTTCCTCAATCGTGGTGTTGGCATACCTCTAGGTTTGCCCCCCCCCCCCAAAATCATGACTTGTGTCCCCTGTACGCATAAGCCACTGTATGTGAAAAGACACCCAAAATAAGCTCGTTATTTTTTATATTTAATTTTTCCCTTGTAACTGTCAATGAATATGTGAAAGTAGTAGAAGGTAAAGAAATAAATAAAATCTTTTAATTTGAAATAGTTTTCATATTATTTCTTTTGTTTCTGGCAGAAATCAGTAATGTGCAAGAAGCGAGTCAAGCGCAGTGACATCGAATTGCAACATTTCATTGTGTTGTTTTTGTTTGGGGAAGAAATCAGTCATGTGGAAAAATTGAGTCAAGCACAGTGACATGGAAATGTGGTGTTGTGATGATGTTCGGTATGTTGATAAACAATGACGAAAAGACGCAACACAGTGCAATCTATTTTTAGAACTTTATTTTTAGACTTCGTATGGAAATAGATTTTGAACTATTTTCTTTGAGCATTGAGGCTGTAATTTGGCTACCTAATGAAATTCTTTCCACTGTTTGCTTGCACGGTTTGGTAGATTTTGAACGCTATTTTTTAATCTTTGCACGGTTTGAGTAAAAAGTTGGAAAAAAACGTGAAAACGAGCACACCCCAGGGCAGACGTCACCAGAAGTCGAAAAACAAGGGTATCAGTGGCCCCACAGAAAGGACTCATGTCCGCCAAAAAATCTTAATTTTCTTGCTTTTTAATTTCCAACAAAATAGAAGTGCATGAGCAAGAAATCTTATGCCTTTTGTGTATCCCTCTGTTTATGTTTGAGTACTGAGCCGCTGTGTGAGTTAAAGAAAACTGCTCATTCTTAATTAACAGTATTCTGGAACACTGTTAATTTAAGAACAAGAAGTGTTCTTTTAGTAACAGCAGCTCAGTACTCAAACAAACACAGAGACTAACCGAATACACCATGCTTAGAATGGTCTCAACGCCAGGGTGAAGGTTGAGTACCGAATTCATTGAGTCAGGTCCTAACTTGTGGTCTTCGCATTGATCATTGATGGTCTGATCAAACTTACCTCAAAAACACTGAGAGTGGAACCTTCAGGCAAACCGGCTCGCTGGCACATTAGTGGAAGTAAAGTATCTGCAACAGTGGCAAGGTGAGTCTTGTTATATAACATCACCTACATTTAATTATTCACATAATTGTTTTGCTCATATTGGAATAAATGGATGTGTATTTTCACGTCAAAAAAGGTCTTTTATTTTCATTTTAAACCAGGTGATTTTTTGTACTTCAGTGCGTCACTGGGATACACTTCTTTTGATGCCTTACAGAATAACAATAACAGTCACCAGTTTGACATACAGAGGACGGTTAAAAGAAAATCGTCCTGAAAGGCAAACTTATACAAATTTTGATCAACAGATTAAAGAACAGAAAAAAGCATATATCTAATCTTTGCTGAGGCACAGTCAGTCATAGGAGTGCCATATGCATAACACATAGATCGCAAATAAACATTAACAACTCCCAGAGAAAATTTATGTTTTTCCATCTGACCTTGACATTTACAAACCCTGACTTAGACATTAAGATTATCTTGAACATTTAGGTGAGTTGTAATGGAATACAAGTATTTTTGAAGTAAAGTATACCATGTACCCATTTGACCTCGGCCTTCATCCAATGACCATCTTGGCCTCAATATGGTCAAGATGTACCCGTGTGCTCAAACCAAAGTTCTTGGTTTTGTGGTTCAAAAGTTACGGCCTCAACAGACTAACAGACAGATGAACAGAAACACAGACAGAGGCATGCACAGAGACCCACTGAATTTATTACCATCCTGCACACGCAGAAGGTAACAAATAATTCAAAGTAGAACTTTAATCCAAAGTAACACTTCATTTGAATTGACAATTCAACAAAAATATTTTTTGAATTATTGTACCAAAATACAATGTAAATGAATAAATCGGATAAATCAAATAAATATGTTGTGGTTGAAGCTTTTCGAATGAACAGTGAGTGATCTGCGACATGCATATAATCAGAAATCATGAATTTGCCACTGCAAGAAAACTAAAATGCATTACCAAAATGCTGTTCTAGAGTGACTATTGTATGACCGCAGTAAGTTACACTTTTCGTCTCCGGGTTGTAATACTTCAGAAACAGCAATACATAAGACCACCTATAATCTGTGTTAAAATTAAGTTTTGTTTTGTTAGCTACGTTTTATATCAAATCATGTCTCATAAAATCTACGCAATTGGTCAGTATGTTATGAATTCACTTTTTAATATACAATGTGTATTGTATCCATTTTGGCGGAAAATTAATTGTAATCGTAATTAAAATATGATAACGAAATGGCTCTGGGAGTGTGTTCAAATGGAAATATATTCCATAAAAAACACGTAGTTAACAATAAAAACTGAAATAAAAGAAACAGCAGACTCCCAGATGTTAACTTACTTTTCTGATCAAAATTTTGAAGTTTTGTCTTGTCGTTTGCTACTTGAAGGAAAATGGTCCAAGGATTTTCATTTTTGGCCACCACGTGTATCTGTGGAAAAAACAACCGTTGCAAAGAGTAAGTCAGACTTCATTTGAAAAGGGCGAACTTTTTAAATGTCTATTCTCAGGGGTGTGCTCGTTTTCGAGAATTATCCTTCAGTCCATGCAAATCGTCCTGAGACACTCGGTTTTTTGTTTGCATTCCACGTGCAAACACATTGGTTGACAGTGTTATTGTTTTGCATGGTTTGGTAGAATTTGAACGAATATTTGGTGATTTTATCCGGATTCTCGAAAACGACCGCACCTCTGTAAGTATGGACTGTGCTAGTTTCCATGAATTCTGGATGTTTTAGCGCGAGCAGGTTTCCACGCTTCCATAATCACCCTGCAGGAAGTTCAATGAATTCTGCCATTTGCGAGGATATCAGTAAATTCTGCCCCAATGTAAGTCA